>ML805620.1:253257-271852 GCA_009831015.1 Picea engelmannii
TATGGACTTTATCACAGGCTTACCCAAATCGGGGAATAAATCAGTCATAATGGTTGTGGTGGATCACCTTTCCAAGTATGCTCATTTTTGTGCTCTTCCCCACCCATTTACTGCATCCACGGTGGCTCAAATTTTCATGGACCGGGTCTTCAAGCTACATGGCATGCTGCACTCTATTGTTTCTGATCGAGACCCAACTTTCACAAGCAATTTTTGCCAAGAATTGTTTAAGCTACAAGACACACACTTGCATCTCACCTCAGCTTATCATTCCCAAACGGATGGTCAAACGGAAGTTGTCAACAAGTGTTTGGAAACATATCTGAGGTGTTTTACCTCAGAAAAATAACACCAGTGGGCTCAATGGTTACCCCTCGCTGAATGGTGGTACAACACTACATACCAAACAGCCACTTGCATGACTCCTTTTGAAGTAGTATATGGATAGAAGCCACCTTCAGTTCTCTCCTACTTATCGGGTACCTTGAAGGTCCAAGCGGTTGACCAAACACTTACAGTCTGAGAGGATATCCTTCGTACCCTTAAAGAGAACTTGGTCATGGCACGGAATAGAATGAAGCAGCAAGCAGATCAAGGTCACTCAGAATGTCAATTTGCAGAAGGGGACCAGGTGTTTCTGAGACTACAACCATATAAGCAAACTTCCCTCAAGGCCGAGCAGTGTCAGAAGCTAGCACCCAAATTCTATGGCCGTTACACAGTTCTCAAGCATGCAGGACAAGTTTCATATCAGTTATCTCTGCCCAGTCAGTCGAAGCTACATCCTGTTTTTCATGTTTCATGCTTGAAGAAGGTGATTGGAACCAGGTGCCAAATTCAAACCAACCTTCCATAGTTAGCTGAAGAAGGATCCATTTGGCTACAACCAGAAGCAGTTTTGGACCAGCGTGAGCATTGCCTGCATCAGAGAACCATAAAGGAAGTGCTAGTATAGTGGAAATATATGACTCCAGCAGATGCCACTTGGGAACCAGCTACCATTCTGCGGCAATCTCCACATCTCAAGCCTTGAGGACAAGGTTGTTTTTAAGGGGGCGGACATGTTAAAATCCTAACCCGTACATAGGTAGATCAATGTATTTGGATGTAATAAAGGTCAATATTAATAAGGCCTTTCAATAAAATATAATAAGGCGGATGTACGAAGACCTAATAGAAGCTTCCGCTTCTAGAAGGATCTTCCTCTAGATGCTTCTCTTAATAGACATATTTAGTATAAATAAGGGGCGAGGGTATGTGAACCCTAGTTTTGAGATTATTGTAACAGAGCGCTGCTCGACTGGAGGTTGCCCCCTCGAAGAGGCCTGTGAACATTGCTTTCTGAATCAAAGTGCTTTTCTATTGCTATTTCGTATATCATTTCTGTGTATTCTGAAGATTATGCTGGATATTTTACTGTTGTTCTGCCATTTCTAGCATTTTATTTATGTTCTGCACATTTTATATATCTGGTATCTTGCAGTGACCTGTAGTAAGATCTCCTCAAGACATGCCCCCTCCAAGTGCTCACCATACATGATACCCAAATGATCTTGATGAGTAAAATGATCATGTGCACCCAATCCTCGGTCAACTCCCCAAGAAACCTCTCTAATCGGATCTCGACCCCATCAAACTCTGAACTACCAAACATGCCAATCCATGGATCCCATATCAAGATGAAAATTGTAGTTCCCTATGAAGTATAGTCCTATAATATACCAACACCATGATGAATCTCCTCAAGATCCCCAACCAATGAAAAAAGTAGATACAATATCCATCCATCAACGAGTCTCTCACATAAACCCATCTCCCAACTAATATCTCTAGCAGAAGCCAGACTCTCTGCTAACCAAAAAGAGTATCTGTTGATATATCTGATCCTCAACCAAGGATATCCATCCTGCCACCAAGCATACTTATCTTGAATTGCTCTCAAATTCCCTCGACAATGGAAATAATCAATCATGCAAGTCTCTGAAACTATCATGCTCTCTAGAAGAGCACCAAATCCTGCATCACATAGCTCTGAAGGACTATAACCAAGTATCTTGATGCCCACAAAACTATAAACTTCTGATCGAAGTATGTTGATAGTCATGTTTTCCTATCCATAATCACTAAAATCAGCCTCCATGTCAATCCACACTACCGTCTGCAGAGTCCCATGCTCCAAACATGCCTCCATATGTCTTAGGACATCATCATCAATATTCCCCAAGGAGAATCTATATTTTTCCTAATGACAAGTCTTGAAATGGCCAAGTTTTCCAACCATAGATACATCATGCATGGTCCTCAAGATCCCAAACACTTCCTTTTGCAACCATACCTCCTGCTAACTGACCTCATAGACCTCATCAGAAACATATTTCCATCTTTTCTCCCAGTCCTCATCCTTATGAGAATATAAACCTATACCCATGTTTAGAACATAGTATGTCCCATGATTGAGGATGCTCTCCATCACGCCCCAACCCTCATATGAATATCTCGGATGAACCACCCCTATCCTGCTATATATAATCAAGTCACTACCATCAGGTGGTATTTGCCTACCAACTCTCCATGTCCCCTGCCACTGTCTATCTCCCCCCATGTTGTTGTCTATGATGAAGGTATCCAGGAAAGCTAATAGAAATAATTATCACTGTATGTAGGACTGGAAAGTATCATAGACTTTGGTCAATCCCAAGGACTTGACCAAAGGCTCATCCACTAGCACCCATGGTGAATAATCGCCTGTTCTCCTCACTAAACTCCAACCATCGGGTACAAGAGTCAGTAAATCCATAAACCATTGGCCAATCACTCTCCCTCCATCATCACTCATATAGTTGTTGCTCCTGTGAAGGTGATCTCCCAGAACTATGTACTTCTACAAGGGAGAGGAATCTCTATGCTCCACTAAGTATGTCTCCACCCTGCAATCCAATGCATCCCTTTGAATCTTGATTTACACCTCTGCATGCTTCTATGAACTATCTCTCATCATCATATGCCCCTATATACTCATGCAAGCCTTTGTATCCTCATGTATCATTATGTATCCAAGGTGTACTACTGGATCAACCTCTATATGGATGTCATCCAATCCTGAAACACCAATGGAAGTGTCCTCATACCTACCCCTGGCTCTAGAATTCCCAGGTGCATGTGTAAGACCAACTGTCTCAGAACCCCTCATGAATGGTGGCCCCTGTGACACATAGATATCCTCCAATGTCTCTTGGTCAAATCTCTCCATATCCATCAACGATCTTGGGTGTCCCTCATGTACCTCCATCATCTGGTTCTCCTTTACCAACCCACCAACATCCTCTGGCAAAGTAGTTGAATTAAACATTTGGCTCTTTATTGAGATAGATGTAATGGATCCCCGACTAGTATCCTCAAGGATATCCTCTAATATGTACTCTGATTCTTGAAGGGTTGTCTGTGCACCTTCAAATAATCCGCGTGTTCTCTCTAAATCATGATTGAGTCGGTCCAACTCAATCTCCTTCTCCCTCAGTGCCCTATGGTACATATCGCCAATCTCCAATAGGTAATCCCTATCCATCAGTAACTACTAGTAGTCGAACCTCATCACAATCACTCTCTCCCTGAGTGTATGGAATTCATTAATGGAAATTCCCCCACATGAACTATCATGTGCCATCAAATCCTTCCAACAATATCCTGCCACCAATGTGTGTGTATCATTAATGCATCTAGTAGATGCCATGATCATGTCCTCACTGACTCTCAATTGTCCTATCAAGTGTTGTGACTCCTTATCACAATCCTGTTGAGGTGCTACCTCATCCCTCTCACTGCTAGTGTCAACAATGGAATCCCCAACAACACACTCCTCAAATGATAAGACATTGAACTGCCTACTATCCAACGTGCTACTGAGTCCTCCTGTATGCCATTGCACACCATCATAAACTGTTGTCCCCATCTTAATCACATTGTATCTTGTATGGAAAACTATATCATCTTGTGCGCTCACTTTGCTAATGTCATATGTTCTCAGATCCCATACGGATGTGTCCAGACATGTGTTATGGCCATCCTGACCTATAAGGAGTGCATCCTCATCACTGTAGACCAATCCTGGAAGTGGGTATCCCATCAAATTGACAATATCCACAACCGGATCTAACAATAGAATCCCCAAAAGAGGTGACTTTCTCTCCTCATACTAATAGGTATGTATATGGTCAACTAGCTCCAAGCCATGCCTCTCCTCCTAGGCCTATGGATCCATATGTCCCTCATGTTCAAATGCTACACAAGGCTCATCTACCACCTCTGGAATGCTACTGATATCCTCCTACGTCATGTCTATCATAAATATCCGAGAAGGTAAGGACTGTGTCATGCTCAAATCCATGGGTAGAACAATATCCCCCATGCATGACCTCATACTAGGTGCTAACACATATGAATCCCCATAAGTGTGACCACTAGGTTGAAGTGTTGAGTTATCAACACGATCTTATAGGGAAGCTAAGGAATATACGTTATCATCCTATCCATCCAATTGTCCATCATATGCATAGGAGTCACTAGCCTCATCGGACTACTCTAAATAGACATCTATGGTTCCATCCTCATGCATCTCCTCATCCTCATTGTCGTAGTGCACCTCAACAATGTTCACCTTCCCTTTACCCCTGCATTTGTGATCTGGCTCCCAAGTCTCTTTGCAACTATAGAAAAGTTCCCTATTTCTAATGGGTGCATGATCAATCTGTGCTTCCTTCCATCTACTAGATGATAGTGATGTATCTACCTCTTTGCCTTCTTTGGCTCTATTTTCCTCTACTATGTTGCTCCAATAATGGATTTCTTCCATCTTTTTGGCCCAATGTGTAACCTCATTTTTTCTCCACCTAGGATTTTTGATGGATACAAATTGTTGGAATGTTACTTGAGCCCTGAATGTCTCACTAAGGGCATAATATTCCTCATCACAATATATGATCTCTTCTGCAAAATATGCAAACTCCATCTCTCCTCTAGATAATCAATGTATATCACAAGCTGGCAAAGGAAATTTTCTCTGATACTATTGTAATATTCCCAACCAATATTGCTTGGAACATTGAGGTTTTTTATATTTTTTCTAGTTGTGATATTTGTGAAACACTTTGCAGATTTGTCTTTTGGTGTTCCGCTAGGGTTTATTGTTGTTAAATTATGCGATTGATTTCTTATGCGGATTAATTCTTTTATTTTCTTCAACACTTTGATTCCATATTAATACACTTCAACAATACCAAATCATAATCGAATAGCAACAACTATGTAGATGAGTAAGCATGCACATCAACAACACATATACTCTGGGGAAACCCTGTACAGGGAGAAAACCTCCAACAAACGATATTCCTTTATTTAATTAATAATGTAAGATCACTTACAAATATCCACCGCTAATTTTTTGCTCTTAAAGAGCTTGCCAAGATGACTCTGACCTGACAAAGACCTAAAAGACCTTTCTGGAATACACCTCTGATATGTTGCCCCTATTGTTGATAAACACCACTGATATGTTGCTTTGGTATGCTACCTCTTTATCACGGATATGTGCCTCTATTGTTTCTCCCTTAACCTTCATATCAAAAATTGTGTTGAAGAGAGGGTTCGACCTCTGCTTATATAGGTTGAAGACGGGAAGAGGAGAGGTTCGAAATAGTAACATGTTTGCATGAGTTAATCATAACTCATATTTGTACTTTAGTTCGAACTTAGAACTCGACTTGAGACTGGTTACAACTCAACATTACACTTTGGTTCGAAAATAGAACTAGACTTGAGACTGGTATGCTTTAGTTCGAAAATAGAACTAGACTTGAGACTTCAGTCACAACTCAGCATTACACTTTAGTTCGAAAATAGAACTAGACTTAAGACTTCAGTTGCAACTCAACATTACACTTTAGTTCTAAAATAGAACTAGACTTAAGACTTCAGTTACAACTCAACATTACACTTTAGTTCTAAAATAGAACTAGACTTAAGACATCAATTGCAACTCAACATTACACTTTAGTTCTAAAATAGAACTAGACTTAACACTTCAGTTACAACTCAGCATTACACTTTATTTCTAAAATAGAACTAGACTTGAGACTTCAGTCTTGACTCTTTACAAGGCTCATCGAAATTCTCTTCATGGTGGATAATGTTACACATGACAATGCACTATATCAATACATTCATATCATTTGCAATATTAGGAATATCGTTTGTTTCTAGCTCATAGGAATTTTATATTAAACCTAAATTTTGCTAGATTCCTTGACATTTGTTCATGGCTCACAAGGTTTGACTAGGCTCACAGAGTTTGTATGTTCCCCTTGACTTTTGCACTAGTTTGTCTATGCTCACAGAGGTTGTACGTTCCCCCTGACTTTTGCACTAAACTATCTATGCTCACAGAAGTTGTACGTTCCCCCTGAATTTTGCATTACACTCACATAGCATCTCATTCATCCTGATTTTTGGTTTGACTCATAGAGATTGTACGTCCCCCCTGGCTTTTGTCGATACCTCACAAGACTGGTTGATTCTCCAAATCTCCCTGGCTAGCCTAAGGGTGGCCCATATGGCCTCTCATTGGAGAATGACTATCGATGCTTCCAAATTTAACACTCCCTCTCAGTGAGGGATTCATTCTCAGCCGCACCAAGCTTGCCTCTCAGTTGTACAAACTGTCTCGAGGTGAGAGGCTTGGTCAAGATATCATCTACCTACTCACTCGTGGCTATGTACTGTAACTTTACAGTTTTTCTCTGGACCAAGTCTCGGATGTAGTGGTACCTCATTTCAATATGTTTTTTCCTGTTGTGAAATATCGGGTTCTCTGTCAATTTTATGCAACTTTGATTAGCACAGTGAACCACCATCGTCTCAAGCTTGTCTCCAAACAACCCAAAAACCAATTTTTTGAACCATATTGCTTCCTTGCTAGCATCACTTGTTGCAATGTACTCAGCCTCTACTGTACTCTATGCAATGGATCCCTGCTTCTGGCTTGACCAAGAGATCATAGTGGATCCTAAACTGAAGCAGTATCCGGAAGTAATCTTCCAATCCACTGGGTTTCCTGCCCAATCATCATCTGCATACCCATGCAGAAAAAAACCACCACTGGATGTATATATCAGACCAGAAGTAATGGTCCCTCTAAGATATCTCAAGATGTGCTTTGCTGCCACCCAATGTCTCTGTCTCGGTTCAGTCATGAACTGACTCATTGCAATCACTTCATAGCATATATCTGGCCTAGTGTGGATATGTACATCAATGATCCAATCAGCTACCTATACATGGTGGGATCCACCAAATCTGAATCTGTATCAGAATCATGCAACTTCCTCAGGTTGGTAACCATCATAGTATACATGGATTTGCAATCCATCATACCAAACCTCTTTAGTACATCCATTGTGTATTTTCCTTGTGCCAAAAATATCTCTCCCTGTCTTTTCCATACTTCCAATCCTAGGAAGTAATGCATCAAGCCTAAGTCTTTCATCTCGAATTATGAGGTTAACTCCCTCTTACACTAGGCTATTATCCCTTCATATCTTGTTAGAAATAGATCATAAACATGCATTATTAGTATAACAGGTTGGTTACCTCTTACCTTGAAGTACATATTTGCATCAACATCACTTTTATGAAAGCCCCGGCTTTTAAGAAAGCCACCAATTTTTTCATACCAAACTCTAGGAGCCTACTTAAGACCATACAAGGTCTTCCTTAGCTTGCATACATGAGTGCCTTTGTTATGAAATACAAAACCATCTGGTTGTTCCAAAAATACCTTATGTTCAATCTTTCCATTCAATAATGTTGTTTTTACATCCATCTGATGTAGCTTCCAACCAAGAATGGGAGCTAAAGCAATAATAGTTTGAATGGAGGTATACCTGGCTACAAGGGAAAAAAGTATCTTCATATTCAATTCCTTCTTTTTGAGTGAAACCTCTGGCTAAAAATATTTCTTTGAACTTTTCCACACTTCCATCAACTACATGTTTGATCTTATAGATCCATTTGGAAGAAACCACTAATTTGTCTTTTGGCCTCGGCACAATATCCCAAACATTGTACTTTATAATAGACTTGTATTCCTCAATCATGGCATCCTTTCATACTTTTAATTTATCTACTTCTTCAAATGAAGAAGGTTCGACATCACTAATGCTACTCATCAATACAACATAGCCTCCAAATCTATGAGGTTTGTTCCTTTCTCTGAAATCTCCTTTGGGAGCAGCTATCCTTTCTACTTCCTGCACTATTTCTTTAAGCCACCCTGGCTTCCTTTTGGCTAGAGGTTCTTCAAGATTTCTTTATAACACTTCAAAAAGTTCTAGGGGCTCATTACTTGTCCCTTCATGAGGTTCCTCCCTATGATCATCTGACTCTTCATTTTCAGAAGAGGGAGAAGCTGGTTAAACTGCTTTTGATTCCTGTTGAAGCTCTCTGTATTTTTTAAATGTGGCTTCCTCATGGAAATTCACAGCTCTTCTTACCTCTTGCCTCTTACCTAGTAAATAAATCCTATAAGCCTTAGATTTCTCATTGCACCCCACAAAAACCCCTTTCTTTCCTGAGGGTTCCATCTTTGTCCTCTTTTCCTTAGGGACATGAATATACACAGGACACCCAATTATCCTTAGATTCCCTACTTCAGGTTTTATCCTTGAGAAGACCTCTTCAAGAGCCTTTTCCTTAAAGATATCATGTGGACACCTGTTATGAATATACACGACAGTGGAGGTAGCTTCTTCCCATAAAGAATTTGGCAGATCCTAGTCAAACATCATTTCTTTTGCTGACTCACAAATAGTCCTGTTTTTTCCTCTCAGCAACACCATTTTGATGAGGGTTATATGGCATGGTCAATTGTCTCTTGATTCTTGTTGACTTGCAAAAATCCTCAAACTAAAGAGATTCAAACTCTCCTCCATTGTTTGTTCTAAGGATTCTGATGTGTTTCCCTGTCTTATTTTCAATAAAGGCTTTATACTCTTTGAATTTATCAAATGTGTCACTTTTAGATTTAAGAAAATATATCCAACATTTTCTTGAGTAATCATCAATAAACATGACATAATACAAACAACCACTAAGTGAGGGAGATGGCATGGGACCACATACATCATAATGAACCAGATCTAAGATTCCCTTAGCTTTGTTTTCACTACTAGGAAATGCTTTCTTTATATTTTTACCTAGCATGCATCCCTTACAAATTTCATTTTTACTAATAGAAATAAAGGGCATGCCACATACCATGTTATGTAGATCTGGAAGAGCTTTGTAATTAAGATTTCCAAGTCTTTTGTGCCACAACTCGCTGGAGCTAGTTGCATCATAAGCTAATGCTTGAACTGACTATCCCAACACGAGGTACAGTCCTCCACTGCAAGTTCCAATGGCTTCTGTTGTACTTAAGTGGCTACCTTTAGCCCATAGTAATGACTTCATGTCCTTGAATATCACCCAATATCCCTTGTCCTCAAGGGTTGCAACTGATAGTAGATTCATCTTGAGCCCTGGAACATATAATGCTTCATCAATATGAAGTCTAGCCCCATATTGTAATCTAAAGGAGATAAAGCCTACTCCCTCTATCTTGTAACAATTGTCATCCCCAAGCTCAAGCTTCTCTGCAAAATATTTTCTCTCGAAATCTAAAAGGATCTCCTTGTACCCTGTCATGTGCTTTGATGCACCACTGTCTACTAACCAAGTTTTCGGCCTCGTGAAAACTGAACTGGATAAGGAAGAAACCAACTATTATTTTTTTCTATTTTCTTTCTCATTAGAAGGACTTTTCCGATTTCTTTTGGATTCATCATCCTCAACAATTGAGGCACGATGTTTCCCTTTCCTTGGATATTTCTTTCTAAACCAACAATATTTAACAAAATGACCCAACTTATTACAAGTAAATAATTTAATCTTAGATGTATCAATATTCTTGCATTTGAATGTACCTTTGGTGTTTGGCTTCCTCTAAGAGCCTTTCTTATTTCCCTTGAATATTGATGCTAAAGTTGAGTACTCTTCTTTCGTTGGCTCGCTCTTGGTAGTTGTGTGACTCTCCTCCTGGAGGTAATCATGCCATAACCTCTCAAACATGGGTTGAATCTGTATCCCACTTACACTGGATAAGAAGGTCTCCCATGAAGAAGGAAGACCATCAAAAATGGCTTGCACTAAATCATCATTGTCCATTGTCACCCCTATGACCAAAAGTTGATCTCTAATCTAGGCTATCCTAGAACAGAAAGATTCCACTGGTTCACCTTTCTCCATATTCAAATACTTAAGCTGGTACTTAAGTGTCCTCTTCTGAATTGGAGCATGTTTCTCATACAGATTCACCAAGGTATCCATACATTCATTGGCAGTCATTAACGAAGTCATTGCAGACATTATACTGTCTTTGACTAGATCAAAGATGATTCGCTTGGCCTTTGATTGAATCTTCTTGAAGGTTGTTCTTCCTAAATTTTTTGTGGGTTCTTACACCACTATGGTCACATATTGCTCAATATCATGCTCCTGCAAGATATTTGTTATCTGTAGCTTCCACACATTGAAGTTGGCAACTCCTTCGAGCCTATCCTCGACCCTGACTGAAATGGAGGATTCCATGGACTTCACATTGGAAACTTAATCAAGCTAGCTTGGATCTGTGTGTACCTATTGTTGCACTTCAACACATTTAATGTTGTTAGGGTCCTAACCCGCACATAGATAGAAATATATATTCAGATGTAATAAAGGTCAATATTAATAAGGCCTTGCAATAAAATAGAATAAGTCAAATGTAAGAAGACCTAATACAAGATTTTGCTTCTAGAAGGATCTTCCTCTAGATGCTTCTTTTGATAGAAATATTTAGTATAAATAGGAGTCAAGGGTATGAGAACCCTAGCTTGGATATTATTGTAAAAGAGCTCTACTCGACTAGAGGTTGCCCCCTCAAAGAGGCCCATGAACATTGCTCTCGGAATCAAAGTGTTATTTATGCTATTATTCTTATATCATTTCAATGTTATTGTGGTGATTGTTCTGGTTATATTGTTGTTATTCTGCCATTTCTAGCATTCTATTTTTGTTCTGCATACTTTTTATATCCGGTATATTACAAGTGGTATCAGAGCACTTTCCTTGGCAGAAATTGTGGATAAATGTTTTTCAAGGTAGAGACGTATTACGGCGTCTTTAAGCCACAAATATTTGTCATTACGTGCATAAAACCACGGTTGAGGGATTCATACATGCAGGAAATACAAGTGGTTCTTAAGCGCACATCTATTGGCCACCCTTGTAACCCTTGTTGGTACCCCTTCGAGTGGTAGCGCATCAGACAACACCTGTGTACGGATCGGCCTAAATTTCCTGAAGCCCTCTTTAGATAAAATGATCGGCTTCTTGACTTCTAGAGTGCCACCTAGAAAAACACTCAGGAAGATACTCTCTAGTACCTAGGTAGTTGCAATGATCCCAAGCCACTATGCAAGGATCATCACTGTTTTGGTGTCTTTTTAAAACTTTTTCTGCGTGAGGTATTTGGTCAAACACTTTGTTGATCTACCTTTTAGATGTGTTTATATGTGTGTATGCAGCAAATAACAAAAAGAGATAACCATGGAACATACCTCAACCATATGCAATAATATAGACAAGCCAAAACATCTCAATTCTTCTTTATTCATAAAATAGAGAAACCTGCTACAATGAAGATGTCGATCTAGAATGCTCAATAGATGGCCAAGAAGATAGACAATAGATAAGAGCTGCTACAAAATGCTCCCACTAATACAAAAGATGCCTCCAAAGGATGAATGAGAAATGAAGATCAACACAAGCAGATCTGAATGCCAAACTCTCCAACTGAAGAATGACACGCTCCAATAGAAGGCTGAAACCCTCAATAACTAGGCCCTGCTGCCAAAAGTGTCCAATCACCCTAATAAATATTCCAACTGGTAGATTGGGTGATGGTAAGAACAACCCAGGTGACCGAATCTCCAAGATCCCTCTCAATCTCTGTAGATCTGAAATCCGCCACTGAATGGTGTGCCCCACTAGATGACTGAAACCCTAGATAATTCGGCCCTCCTGCCAAAAGTGTCCAATAACCCTAATAAATATGCCAACTGATAGATCAGGTGATGGTAAGAACAACCCAGGTGACTGAATCTCCAAGATCCCTCTCAATCTCTGTAGATCTGAAATCCCCCACTGAATGGTACGCCCACTGGATGACTGAAACCCTAGATAGTTTGGCCCTACTAAAGGAGGCCTCCAAATGATCTGAAACTTTCCAAAAATATAGATCGGGACACTGCAAGTCACTAGGTAAAGTCTCGGGGTCAGATCTGAAGTGTAACCCCTCCAAACGGACTAGATCTGGATCTCAAAAACGCCCTCCTTCTCTTCAATTCGCCCTACTGCTCAAGAAATAATTTGAGCCATAAAACTGTCTCAGAAAGCACTAGATCTGATGTCCAAGGCCCTACAATGAAAACCCAAGTGATAGAATCCTCAACGGCCATGCCAATCTCCTACAACGAATCTCTCTCCAAAGATGGTGTGCCCCTCTTGCTGGAATCCCTCAACTGGTGCGCCCTCTCTCTATCTGCACATGAAACTGATGTAGAATCCTCCTGCAACTGAGTATATATGGAACTAGAATGGTGTGGGAGATTATTTCATCTCTGAGACCAAGCTTGGGACAATATAGGTGGAATCTTTCACCACCGAATCGTCCTCTAGGGTTTGTTATGTCAAAACCCTCAAAACCCTCAATATTGGGTTCACTAGCTAGAAGCCAGAAATCAAAATAAGATCATACATGAATCAATGAGAAGAGGCCCTTGCCTTTCCTTTATACTTTTTGGCTCACCTTGTCCCTCCAAAGTGACTTTCATTTTATTAATATTTAATTAATTAATTAAACCACTTTAATTAATTAATTAACCTTTTTACCTTTGAAAAGCTCCTTATCTCTCCTTATGGCTTCCCTAGCCACTGAAATTCACTTCTAGACATTCCATCCTGTAGTGTTGCTCCTCCTGATTCCAATGAGCTATTACACTGAGAGGTTCCTCCAAGTAATGTGCCCAAAATGACCTCTTCAATGAATTCCATTGCCTTATAGCTCAAAATAGTCAAAATCATGGAAATCGTCAGAATGCAACGAAACCAAAGCCAATCTGTGTGGAATGGCTCATAATGATGGAATATGATCATCAATGCAAGATGGACCCCACAATGCCTCTCAAATACCCTTGTACTCGCTCTAGCACCCATCTGGCTACTCTGGTCATCATAAATCTCTGCCCTGTGATGATGTCCCAAAGTGGGGACATTACAGTAGTCGAGTAGTACGGCTAAGGGTACGGTCTATCCTCCTTATTTAGTGCCCTGAGATATTGGACCAAGTACTATTGTTGAACCCCGCACATATATCAGAGAGATATATCACAGGGAAAACCCTTGTCTGTAGAACCCTTGAATACCTAACCCTTGGGGACAGAAACATAAACAAATTAAAACAGACAAGATCTATTGTCGTGCAACTGTGTTCGGGTTGCCAAGTAACTATACTTTTCTTCCTGGTTAAGAATTTGGGCATTTCATCCCTGCAGTATTCTTCACCATTATTTGAGACCTATTCCATTGGATTCATCTCTTTTCCCTTATCACATTCATACATATCATTTTTCGGAAGAAAACAAAATTGACCCCACCCACCCCTTTTCGGTTCCCTCATCCTCATGGCCCATACCCGCATCCAAGACTTGGAATCTCGCTTCAATACCTTGCAATCTAGTCTCACTGAGACCCAACAATAAGTGAAACAACTCAATGCCAATGTTTCCACTATCAATACAACCATGCAGTCCTCAATGGAGGAAATTAAACAAGACCTGAACACCCAGCTTGAATCTGTCTTTTTCTTCACTCTGCCCTAAGCTTCATATCCCCACAGATAACCCTTCCTCTGAATCACCTCCACATATTGAAGGTGAACATTCCTCTCATTCCCATAACTTTCAGCACCATTACTTTCAACGTGACCTACGCCTTTCACGAGAGGATGTGACCAAATTTGATGGCTCGGACCCCACTGGTTGGGTAACCCAAATGGAACATTATTTCTCTTTATATGGCATTACAGATGACTTGGCCAAATTCTGATATGGTGCTCTCCATTTATATCAAGAACGTTGGCAATGGTGGCAATGGAAAAAAACTTCCCATAAAGGGTATGTTGCTTGGAAACACTTTTTGGCAGAGATTTATGAATGCTTTGACACTAACACCAACCAATTGGGTAGTCTAACAATGTTGAAACAATCAGGAACAATGGAAGACTTTATAGTTGTCTTTGAACGCCTGGATTTTCGGACAGAGGGCATGTCTGATGCCTTTTTTCGAGAGTATTTTATCAGTGGCGTCAAGGATGAGATTTGGGCCCATGTCCTCATGGCTCGGCCTTAGAGTTGGGTGGAGGCTACTAAAAGAGCTAAAGAAGCACAATAGGTTGTATATTCTCAAAACTGGAAACCTGCCTTTATCCCTCTCCCTAAACCAGTAAATCCCACTACTCCCTCCACTCCACTAAAGATCCAAAAATTGACCAGGGCTGAAATGGTTGAACGCCAACTCAAAGGCCTTTGTTATAATTGTGATGACAAATATTTCTTGGGCTACAGGTGTAAGGAACAAAATATTTTTATGTCCATCTCCGAGGATATTTCGGAAGAGGATATTAAAACTCCCCTTGTGTCTAAGTCACCTAAAACCATTGACATAACCCCTCCCTCAAACCCTCCCGAAGTAGAACCAGTCATTTCCCTCAATGCTCTCACTAGTTTCTCTGCTCCCCAAACCCTCAAGCTAATCAGTTACATCAAGCATCGGAAGGTCATCATTCTAGTTGATAGTGGAAGCACCCATAATTTTATTCATCGCCACATTGCCCAAGAAACTCATTGCTACATCCATGTCGTCAATAATTTCCAAATCATGATTGCCAATGGTGGCTCCATGAAATGTGGAGGGAGTTGTGAAAATGTGTGTCTCCAAATTGGTGACTACCACCTGAAATCTCATATGTTTACTATCGACATGGGTAGTTGTGACATTGTGTTGGGTGCAGACTGGCTAAGTACTTTGGGTCCCATTTTCATGGATTTCAAGAAATTAACCATGCAATTTGACCAGGAGGGCCACCAATATAAGTTCCAAGGCATCACCATCGGTTCACCTGAGATCATTAGTTCCCATCGTATGGAAAAGCTGCTCAAAAAAGGTCATTCTGGTGTTATTGCCTAACTCCATGCCATACAAGCAACAAAGACACCCTCGGTGCCGCAAGACCTCCAAGCCATCCTTTCTAAACATCAAGTGGTCTTTTCCACTCCCCAAAGACTCCCCCCTTCCCATGGTGCTCATGATCATTCCATTCCCCTTGTACCAGGAAGCCTTCCTCCCAATATCCATTTGTATTGTCATCCTTTTTCCCAAAAAAATGAAATTGAGAAAATGGTCCAGGAACTCCATAATGCAGGAGTTATCTGCCCTAGTACGAGCCCCTACTATTCTCCTGTGGTCATGGTCCTGAAGAAAGAAGTTTCTTAGTGAATGTGTCATGACTTCTGTTCCCTCAACAAACTTACCATTAAAGACAAATTTCTCATTCCTGCCATTGATGACCTCTTGGATGAATTGAGTGGTGCCCAATTCTTTACTAAACTTGATCTTCGTTTGGGATACCACTAGATACATATGAAAGAGGAAAACATTCCCAAGACTTCCTTTAGAACTCATGAGGGCCACTATGATTTTTTGGTCATGCCCTTTGGCTTGTGTAATTCCCCCTCCACCTTCCAAAACCTCATGAATCATGTCTTCAGTCCTTTTCTACGTCATTTTGTCTTAGTTTTCTTTGATGATATCCTTATCTATAGAAAAACCTGGACAAACCATCTTCCTCATGTGGATCGAGTTCTCCATCTACTCTCTCAGCACCAACTTTTCTTGAAACAGTCTAAAATTTTCTTTTGGTGCCTCAGAAGTAGAGTACTTGGGTCATCTGGTTGGCAAGGATGACGTCAGGGTGGATCCTAAAAAGATTGAAGCTATGCAATACTGGCCTCACCCAAAGACTCTCAAAAGATTATGTGGATTTATGGGCTTAACAGGTTATTACCACAAGTTTGCAAATAATTATGGAAAGATTGCAACACCTCTCACTGCTCTCCTAAAAAAGAACTTTTTCACTTGGACCCTAGCCACTATTCAAGATTTTCAAACATTGAAGATGGCCATGTGCACCACTCCAGTCCTGGCCCTTCCTGATTTCACAAAGACCTTTGTCTTGGAATGTGATGCTTCAGGGAAATGAATTGGTGTTGTCCTTATGCAAGAGGTTCGACCTTTGGCCTTTACCAGCAAGCAACTATCTGAAAGAAATATGGGCAAATCAATCTATGAAAAGAAAATGTTGGCTATTTTGCATGTCGTTGATCTATGGCGCCCTTATCTATTGGGGAAACACTTCCAAATTAAAACAGACCATCAAAGCCTCACCATCAAAGCCTCAAGTATTTTTTGGAACAATGCATTTCCTCCCCGGAGCAACAAAAATGGGTGACTAAGCTCTTTGGATATGATTATGAGATCATTTACAAGAAAGGAAAAGAAAACGTGGTTGTGGATGCACTTTCCCGAAAATATGACGATGAAGGATTCCTTTTTTCTCTTTCCTTCATTGTACCAGATTGGCTCCAAGCCGTTCGCCAGGAATGGCTACAAGATCCCAAAAGTTCGCATCCGATCCAACAATTGCAATCCAATGCTCTAGCTTCCCCAGGGTACTCTTGGCTCCATGATGAGCTTCGATACAAAGGTTGTTTTTATTTAAGTAAACAATCAAAGATTAAATCCACAGTACTTTATGAGTTTCATGCTACACCCACATTGGGGCACTCCGGGTTCACTAAAACCTATGACAGGGTCAAACGTTCTTTTTTCTGGGATGGTATGAAACAGAACATTCGTAATTTTATCACTGAATGTGATGTGTGTCAATGCAACAAGGGAGAAATAGTAAAATCTTCGGGCACACTACAACCGCTTCCGATTCCACCTACTATTTGGAGGGATATCTCTATGGATTTTACTACAGGCTTACCCAAATAGGGAAATAAATCAGTTATCATGGTGGTTGTTGATTGCCTTTCCAAGTATGCTCATTTCTTCGCTCTTCAACACCCGTTTATAGCATCCACAGTGGCTCAAATTTTCATGGATCAGGTCTTCAAGCTTCATGGCATGTCACACTCTATTGTTTCTGATTGCGAACCAACTTTCACAAGAAATTTTTGGCAAGAACTGTTCAAGCTACAAGGCACCCAATTGCATCTCAGCGCAACTTATCATCCCCAGACTGATGGTCAAATGGAAGTTGTCAACAAGTTTTTGGAAACATATTTGAGGTGTTTTGCCTCGGAAAAGAAAAACCAGTGGGCTCAATGGTTACCCCTCACTGAATGGTGGTACAACACTTCATACCATATGGCTACATGCATGACTCCTTTTGAAGTGGTATATGGACATAAGCCACATTCAATTCTCTCATACTTACCTGGTGTCTCAAAGGTCTAGGCGGTTGACCAAACACTTAGAGTTTGAGAGGCTATTTTCCATACCCTCAAAGAGAATTTGTTCATGGTACAGAATCGCATGAAGCAACAAGCACATCAAAGTCGCTTTGAACATCAATTTGTAGAAGGGGATCAAGTGTTTCTTCGACTGCAACCTTACAAGAAAAATTCCCTCAAGGTCGAGCATTGTCAGAAGCTAGCACCCAAATTTTATGGTCCTTATATCATTCTCAAGCGTGTGGGACACGTGGCCTATCAGTTAGATTTGCCCAGTAATTTGAAGCTACATCATATTTTTCATGTTTCATGCTTAAAGAAGGTGAGGTGAACTAAGTGCCAAATTCAAACCAACCTTCCCGAGTTAGCCGAAGAAGGATCCATTTGGCTTGTGTAATTCCCCCTCCACCTTCCAAAACCTCATGAATCATGTCTTCAGTCCTTTTCTACGTCATTTTGTCTTAGTTTTCTTTGATGATATCCTTATCTATAGAAAAACCTGGACAAACCATCTTGCTCATGTGGATCGAGTTCTCCATCTACTCTCTCAGCACCAACTTTTCTTGAAACAGTCTAAAATTTGCTTTTGGTGCCTCAGAAGTAGAGTACTTGGGTCATCTGGTTGGCAAGGATGACGTCATTGTGGATCCTAAAAATATTGAAGCTATGCAATATTGGCCTCACCCAAAGACTCTCAAAAGATTACGTGGATTTCTGGGCTTAACAGGTTATTACCGCAAGTTTGCTAATAATTATGGAAAGATTGCAACACCTCTCACTGCTCTCCTAAAAAAGAACTTTTTCACTTGGACCCTAGCCACTATTCAAGATTTTCAAACATTGAAGATGGCCATGTGCACCACTCCAGTCCTGGCCCTTCCTGATTTCAC
>ML805620.1:271902-287318 GCA_009831015.1 Picea engelmannii
CCACTCCAGTCCTGGCCCTTCCTGATTTCACAAAGACCTTTGTCTTGGAATGTGATGCTTCAGGGAAAGGAATTGGTGTTGTCCTTATGCAAGAGGGTCGACCTTTGGCCTTTACCAGCAAGCAACTATCTGAAAGAAATATGGGCAAATCAATCTATGAAAAGAAAATGTTGGCTATTTTGTATGTCGTTGATCTATGGCGCCCTTATCTATTGGGGAAACACTTCCAAATTAAAACAGACCATCAAAGCCTCAAGTATTTTTTGGAACAATGCATTTCCTCCCCGGAGCAACAAAAATGGGTGACTAATCTCTTTGGATATGATTATGAGATCATTTACAAGAAAGGAAAAGAAAATGTGGTTGCAGATGCACTTTCCCGAAAATATGACGACGAAGGATTCCTTTTTTCTCTTTCCTTCATTGTACCAGATTGGCTCCAAGCCGTTTGCCAGGAATGGCTACAAGATCCCAAAAGTTCGCATCCGATCCAACAATTGCAATCCAATTCTCTAGCTTCCCCAGGGTACTCTTGGCTCCATGATGAGCTTCGATACAAAGGTTGTTTTTATTTAAGTAAACAATCAAAGCTTAAATCCACAGTACTTTATGAGTTTCATGCTACACCCACAGTGGGGCACTCCGGGTTCACTAAAACCTATGACAGGGTCAAACGTTCTTTTTTCTGGGATGGTATGAAATAGAACATTCGTAATTTTATCACTGAATGTGATGTGTGTCAACGCAACAAGGGAGAAATAGTAAAATCTCCAGGCACACTACAATCGCTTCCGATTCCACCTACTATTTGGAGGGATATCTCTATGGATTTTACTACAGGCTTACCCAAATAGGGAAATAAATCAGTTATCATGGTGGTTGTTGATCGCCTTTCCAAGTATGCTCATTTCTTCGCTCTTCAACACCCATTTATAGCATCCATAGTGGCTCAAATTTTCATGGATCAGGTCTTCAAGCTTCATGGCATGTCACACTCTATTGTTTCTGATTGCGAACCAACTTTCACAAGAAATTTTTGGCAAGAACTGTTCAAGCTACAAGGCACCCAATTGCATCTTAGCGCAACTTATCATCCCCAGAATGATGGTCAAATGGAAGTTGTCAACAAGTTTTTGGAAACATATTTGAGGTGTTTTGCCTCGGAAAATCAAAATCAGCGGGCTCAATGGTTACCCCTCACTGAATGGTGGTACAACACTTCATACCATATGGCTACATGCATGACTCCTTTTGAAGTGGTATATGGACATAAGCCACATTCAATTCTCTCATACTTACCTGGTGTCTCAAAGGTCTAGGCGGTTGACCAAACACTTAGAGTTCGAGAGGCTATTTTCCGTACCCTCAAAGAGAATTTGTTCATGGTACAGAATCGCATGAAGCAACAAGCACATCAAAGTCACTTTGAACGTCAATTTGCAGAAGGGGATCAAGTGTTTCTTCGACTGCAACCTTACAAGAAAAATTCCCTCAAGGTCGAGCATTGTCAGAAGCTAACACCCAAATTTTATGGTCCTTATATCATTCTCAAGCGTGTGGGACACGTGGCCTATCAGTTAGATTTGCCCAGTCATTCGAAGCTACATCATATTTTTCATGTTTCATGCTTAAAGAAGGTGAGGTGAACTAAGTGCCAAATTCAAACCAACCTTCCCGAGTTAGCCGAAGAAGGATCCATTTGGATACAGCCACAAGCAGTTTTGGACCAGCGTGAGCGCTGCCTGCATCAGAGAACCATCAAGGAAGTGTTAGTCTAGTGGAAAGATACAACTCCAGCAGATGCCACTTGGGAACCAACTACCATTCTGCAGCAATTTCCACATCTCAAGCCTTGAGAACAAGGTTGTTTTTAAGGGGGAGGACATGTTAAGGTCCTAACCCGCACATAGATAGAACAATAAATTCAGACGTAATAAAGGTCAATATTAATAAGGCCTTGCAATAAAATAGAATAAATTGAATGTAAGAAGACCTAATAGAAGCTTCCACTTCTAGAATGATCTTCCTCTAGATGCTTCTTTTGATAGACATATTTAGTATAAATATGAGTCGAGGGTATGAGAACCCTAGCTTGGAGATTATTGTAATAGAGCTTTTCTCAACTAGAGGTTTCCCTCTCGAAGAGGCCCGTGAACATTGCTCTCAGAATCAAAGTGTTATTTATGCTATTATTCTTATATCATTTCAATGTTATTGTGGTGATTGTTCTGGTTATATTATTGTTATTCTGCCATTTCTAGCATTCTATTTATGTTCTGCATACTTTTTATATCTGTTATATTACAAACACACCCTAAGCTCTGATACCATGTTAAATTATGAATTTGATTTCTTATGCAGTTTAATTCTTTTATTTTCTTCAACACTTTGATTCCAACTTAATACACTTCAACAATACCAAATAATAATCGAATAGAAATAACTATGTAGATGAGTAAGCATGCACATCAACAACACATATACCCTAAGGAAACCATGTACAGGGAGAAAAAACCCAGCAAACAATATTCCTTTATTGCATTAATAATGTAAGATCACTTACAAATATCCACCATGAATGTTTTTCTCTTAAAGAGCTTGCCAAGATGACTTTGACCTGACAAAGACCTAAAAGACCTTGTTGAAATACACCACTGATATGTTGCTTTGGTATGCTACCTCTTTATCAATGATATGTGCCTCTATTGCTTCTCCCTTAACCTTCATATCAAAAATTTTGTTGAAGAGAGGGTTCGACCTCTACTTATATCGGCTAAAGAGGGGAAGAGGAGAGGCTCGAAATAGTAACATGTCTGCATGAGTTAATCATAACTCATCTTTATACTTCAGTTCCAACTTAGAACTAGACTTGAGACTGGTTACAACTCAACATTACACTTTAGTTTGAAAATAGAACTAGACTTGAGACTGGTATGATTTAGTTCGAAAATAGAACTAGACTTGAGACTTCAGTCACAACTCAAAATTACACTTTAGTTCAAAAATAGAACTAGACTTAAGACTTCAATTGCAACTCAACATTACACTTTAGTTCTAAAATAGAACTAGACTTAAGACTTCAGTTACAACTCAGCATTACACTTTAATTATAAAATAGAACTAGACTTGAGACTTCAGTTACAACTCGACTCTTTACAAGGAAATTTGAAATTCTCTTTGTTAGCACTAGGAATCACCTTCAAATTGCATGAAAGGCAAGCCCAGTAGCCATCTGGTTATATGTAAATGTAAGAGTCCTTTTAAATGGTCAAATGGAAAGAGACTCAAAGTGATAATGTTCCAACTCAGAGAACAGGGCTAGCATGCACCAACAATGAAGGTCCTGCCTAACTTCAATCAGTAATTGGGAGTGAGTATGAAAAGAGGGAAGACTTGAATAAGAGTAATGTAGGGGTTGTTGTAAACATCAGGTGTACAAAAACCTAAGGAAGAAAGTTTCTTAACACAAGATCTTCTTGAACTCAGAAACTAAGGAAGCTAAATAAACATCATGATAATATAATGATCAAGCATCCACCATAACATCACCACAACCATTCATGTGAATCATTCAAAGCATGACCATTTAGCATCAGAAGCAGATAAGCTGAAAGAGAAGTTGATTTCTATTAACCAAAATGTCTTAAATCTAGTACATAGTCAATTCATAGTAACTTCATCAAAATATTACAAACTAAGAGAGCCTTGCTCAACCATCCGAGCCTACTAAATCATTTCATCTATCTATTTATAACAAAAGGGAGGCAACAACTGGAGATAAGAGCTGGCCTCCTTCCCTTGAAAATATCTAAGAATTTATTTCATCTAACAGTTTGGCTAACAACCTATGCTAAAAAATAAGAAAACGTTGGTGACTAATCCAACCAAACTTCAAATTGATTTGATTTCCTTTTGATGTGTAGCTCCTTGTTTGCCATGTGTCTTTAAGGAGAATGTGGTTGTCCTCATGATGCCAGCTGTTATTTCTACAATATTTTCCATCATCAGGTATCCAAAAAGTTGTTAGCTTGGTCCTCTTGAATCCCTGGTGTCTGTTGGTATATTTTTTAGGTAGCAATCTGAGTAGCGCCCTTCAAAACTAAACAAGTAGAAAATGTAGCATCGAAGCCTCATATCCTCTGTGCAAACTTTTCCCTCTGCGAAATATTAGGTAGTGAATTTATGAAGTGCCACTATGCTACGTATGTGTGCAAACTTTGTTCTCTGCCATATATTGGGTAGCGAGTTTACGTAGTGCCACTGTGTGTCTGTGTGCAAATTTTAGGTAGCACTATCAAAAACACAGTGTCTCCAATCTTGAACATGTGCAGAGGAAGTAGTGACCTTGTATAGTGTCAAACCCATTATTTTCAGGTGACATGGCAGCACTATAGGTAGGATACCAGTGTAATACCGAAATAGACTATTCTGTAGCGCCAAGTCGCTAAGGAATGTCTGCATTTTACTGTTGAGGGAGTTATCACTTCACAAAAAGCCCAAAACTCTGAGAATCAGTGCTTAAAAGCCTATATATATGGCAGAGATAATATTTGAATATCAGTTAACCCTCACAAAAAAGGAACCATCCTAAAAAATGGGGCTCACCTTTCACCAACGATTTTGTTACCTTGACACTTAACCTCACACTCTTTCTGGTAGGAGGATCTTCATTTGGCACAACAGACTTCGTCTTCTTATAAATGACAGGCCTTTTCAGTGGGGTTGTGCTCTCCTTGACTGCTGGTGTCTCTTTCTCAATGGAAGCTTCAACCAATACCTGCAAGTTTCTTTGAGCTACTTCATCTTGAAAATGTTGCAACTCTGCCTTGAGTTTCCTATTCTGAGATTGAAAACCTCTATTCTTCCTATAAAGGTTTTGGAGCTGCCTATGAAGGGGCTGGGTCTTTCTTGCTGCAAACCTTTCCAAGTCAAGGATATGGATGTAGCCATCCATGAGCTCTTTCATTTTCACCTTGTCAGACATGGCCTCTATTTTCAACTGAGCCACCTCTTTTCTTGCATCCCTAAGTTGCCTGATCAATATTTTGAATGTCTGACTGTCAGGAGGAGAAGTGACATGCACAGTCTCAACAGGATTTTTCTCGGTCTCCTCTTCCATTTGCATAGGAATTTCCTTGTCTACTTCATCAGGCTTCTTGGTGGCTTTTCTTTTATCTTTATTATTTTACACAGGATTTCCAATGCCTTTACCCTTCTTCTTTTGTACATGGATTTCTTGTAGAGACTGTTCTTCAACAACTTCCCTAGGAATTCATGATCTTGTGAAAGGTCTTCTTCCCTTGGTATTGACTGTTGGAGGAGAAGAGGGGAAGTGTAGCTTCTTCCCTTTCTTGGATGTATTTTTGGTAGAAGAAGAAACCTCTTCTAACCCTGGTGGAGAAGGTGGTGAAAAATCTCTTTGTCGGGAAGGACAAGCTTCCTCTTCAGCTCCTGTGACCTGCTTGCTGACCTCTTAAACTTGAACAGGGTATTTGCCCTTTCTCTTCCTACTGGTCCCTGCTTTAACAACACTGGTGGGTGATAAAGGACTTGCATTATGTGATTGAGGAGTAGATGCAAGATCCAACTTGAAGTGAGAAGAAACAACAAAATGTTCCCATGAAATCTCTTTCTTACCCAATTCCTCAGAGACTAGCATTCTGATCAATACGGAGTGGAAAAGGCTAGTATCCACATCCTTAGACTTGAATTGAATCATGTCTGACATCTTACCTATGCTCCTTAACAAGTAATATGGAATATCCATTTCAACTTTACCAGTAAAATGCAGCAAAAGCCTTATATGGCACTGATACAATGTGTTAAATCTCCCTTCACATGTAAAATATCTCTGGATGATCCTTAATATCCTGTCAAACTATTCAATCAATTGATTCCTTGGCATACCTTTAGACAAATCACTAGCTTGATGGTCAGGTTTAAAGAGATATTTGGCATAGGCTAGACTCAAAGCCATGGCTTTGAACCACTTTTCACCTGTAATAGGGATTCCTGTTGCAGCTGAGATAGAGGCTTCAATCACCTCAAATTCCAAATTCCCAACCTTGGTTCTCTTTCCATCAAAATGTAATGTGAACTGTCTTGTCACCTCTGGATGGCCTCTTTGCATATTTTGGCAGAAAGAGAGGCATCCCACTCTTTGAAAAACCTCTCTTGCCATGGACACTGTATCAAAAAGATGCATATCCACAGGTTCTGTCCTAACCACCTTTTCTCCTTTGTGTGTCTTCTTCAATTGAGGAGTCTCCATGGCTTAGAATGAGAGCTTCTTAAGGCTTATGGGGTAGTAATAACCAGGAAGACTTAAAATCAGGCTTCCAATGTACAAGGCTAACTTTTTTAAACACAGTAGTGCTAGTAAGCCAAGTTTTGACTGTGGGAATCCCACCCTTAGATTTGTATAGGTATTGAAAGTTTGGACAATGAGGGGGTAATCTGCAATTGGCCCTTTGTAGCTGGGTAAAAACCCTTAACTCAAAAATGAAAGGAAGTAGGGGAGACACAAAGGGATTAAGCAGCGTCTCTGGGTAGTGTCACACGTATGCAGAGGATAGACTGTTTATATGCTTGCAACCTCAGTAGCTATGGTGAGCAGATGTAGTCAGACTTTGATACAAGCAAATGAAGTTCACAGGTTTTAAAATGGAGGAGACAAGGATATGATGTAAAAATGATTTCCTTACAACTGTGCAAGCCCGATAAGCCAAACTCTGAGCTCTAATTCTTTGTGAAAACTAATGTGCAGAGGAGGCAACACGGGATATCTGTGGAGTAGACACATGTTTGAAACTTCAGCGAAATCTCAGGATGAAGTCACAAAATTTTCGGCCCTTTAATCTACCTCAGCGTCAGATTTGGTCGCACCGCTATCGCCTGGTCATAACTATGAGTTTGAGCAGCACAACATTCTTGAATTTTCAAATCATAAACCGTTATTAGGGCTCGTAAATACGAGATATTGGAGGTATCTTTAACCAACTCCTGACACTAAAAACAAGGAACATGACATCAGTCGTGGTAATCATAACTCATGGTGGAAATCATGATGAACGAGAAAGGTGCTACAGAACCGCTTGATGAGTGAGCAACGCTCCAATTTAAAAAATGATCGGATAGGTAAGCAAGGATAGCAAGGCATGCCCACAAGGTCATGAGCAAGGAGAATGGTGTGTCACATCGGTGTAGTCATGGGAGGGGAGGGATCGATCCTAGTGACAAATCATGAAGGGGTCCAAAATTTAAGTCATGAACTAAAAAGGTTCTAAGTCCAAAAATCAATTTGAGGATCAAGCTAGAGCTATGACTCAAAACTTTATTTATCTAAGGGGACCTAACAAACATAAAATTTAGAAGGATGAAACTTAAAAAACTAAAATCTAAGGCTTAAAAAAGGATAAAAACAAACTAAAAACCCTAGGCAATTTAGTGTGATAACACTCTTCATGGTGGATAATGTTACACGTGCCAACGCACTAGATCAATACATTTATATCATTTGCAATATTAGGAATATCGTTTGTTTCTAGCTCATAGGAATTTATATTCAACCTAACTTTTGCTAGATGCCTTGAATTTTTCTCATGACTCACAAGGTTTGACTAGGCTCACAGAGGTTGTATGTTCCCCCTAACTTTTGCACTAGTCTGTCTATGCTCACAGAGGTTGTACATTCTCCCTAACTTTTGCACTAGATTGTCTATGCTCACAGAGGTTGTACATTCCCCCTGACTTTTGCATTAGACTCACATAGCATCTCGTTCATCCTAACTTTTGGTTGTACTCACATAGGTTGTATGTTCCCCTTGGCTTTTGTCAATACCTCACAAGACTGTTTGATTCTCCAAATCTCCCTGGCTAGCCTCAGGGTGGCCCATATGGCCTCTCATTGGAGAATGATTGTTGATGCTACCAAATCTAACAATTGTGATAGTTTTGATGATGTTTGCAAGAAGTAAAATATAGCAATGTATTCAATAACATATACACAACAAGATACAATATAAACAACTCAAAAAAATGCCACAAATACCTCAGATCTAATTTTATTTATCATAATATAGCTGACCTCATACAAAGTTGAGCAAATCTGGAATACATATAATACAATAGAGTGTGGGGTTGATGATGCCTTCAAGATACAAGATAGAGATGAGGATCTAGTCTTCCAAAGGCCTCTCCAAACTGAATACCAAGTAACATTGAAGTCCAACTGTTACCCTATGTTTTAGGTGATGCCCTCTCTGGCACAATGCGCACTTTTCGGCTGGAATAGATCAAGGGAAGTACGGCCTCCTCTCTGATGGCCTCAAACCTCTGCAAAACTTTGTGGGAAGATAGATCTGGTGATGACAAGAAGATATTAATAGTCTTTGAGTTGAAGCTCAACTGGAAGACCTTCCAACAACAATATCTCTAAGACAAATGTGCCCTCACTAGCTGAAGCAAGCCAATAATTCAACCTCCAAAAATATGGCCTCTAAGTCACTAAAACCAAATTCCAAAATGTAGATCGGGTGTTAGGAAACCCCTATGATAAATCTCCAAACAACTGAGAGTGATCTCCCACTCCAAATCACTAGATCCCCTAGGAACAGTGTGCCCACCTGAAGAGGAAATTCACCCCTCTGAAAGCTAGAATGAATGGATTGAAGAATCCTCTCAAAACCTGATGGAAAGAAGTGCTATGGTGCTAGAAATGAAGTCCATAGAGAGTGCTACTGCAAATCTAGCTTTCCCAATCTAAATCGAATTGCTCTTCCTCAAGATGATGCGACCAACCTGCTGGAAACCCCCATAGTGTGCCCTGTTGCCTCAAGCTACATCCGTCACTGAATAGAATTGATGTATAATGGTGGGGGAGGAATATTTCACCTCTGTGGCCAAGCTTGGATCATGAAAGGTGGAATCTTTCACCATCGAGATGAGATCTAGGGTTTGTTTAGTGAAAACCCTCAAAACCTCCAAGTATCATGGGTTTTCTAGCAAGAAGCTAGACATCAAAATGATAATCAACATAATGAGATAATAAAGTCCCCTATCTCTCTTTTATCCCCCCTCTTCACCTTTTCCCTCCAAGTGACTTTTATTTTATTTTTATTATTCTTTAATTAAATCACTTTATTAATTAATTGGCCTTTTTGCCTCTAAAAATTGATTTATTCATCCCTATGGATTCTCTAGCCACTTAAAGTCACTTCTCATCATCTATAATCCCGAAGTGCTCTTTCTCCCGATTCCGATGAGCTATTACACTAAGAGATTTCTCCAAGTATTATGCCCAAAATGACCTTCTTAGTGAAATTAATCAAAATATGACCCATAATAACTCAAAATTATGGAAATCCAAAGCTAAGCTGTGCGGAATGGATCCTCATGATGAAATATGATGAACAATGCAAGTCACCCCCAATAAAACCCCTCAATATCTCTTGAACTCCCTGTCACCCCCCTCTGGCTACTCTGGTAAGCATAACACTCTAAAATATAATAATGTCCAAAAATGTGGACATTACAAAGCCTATATATGTGTTCTTGCTCTCACATAAAACACACAAGCGGGAGTAGATCAAGAGGGTGTAGATATTGTTAGATTATGAGTTTGATTTCTTATGCGGGTTAATTCTTTTATTTTCGTCAATACTTTGATTCCAGCTTAATACACTTCAACATTTCCAAATCATAATCGAATAGCAATAATTATGTAGATAAGTAAACATGCATATCAACAACACATATACCCTGAGGAAACCCTGTACAAGGAGAAAACTCCCAACAAACAATATTCCTTTATTGCATTAATAATGTAAGATCTCTTACAAATATCCACCATGAATGTACTTCCCTCAAAGAGCTTGCCAAGATGACTCTAACCTGACAAAGACTTACAAGACCTTGCTGAAATACACCTTTGATATGCTGCCTAGTTATCACTGATGTACTCCTCTATTACTTCACCCTCAACCTGCATATGAAAACTCTGTTTCAAAATTGTGTTGCAAAAACTGTGTGCGAAACTGTGTTGAGAAGAGGGTTCGACCTCTTCTTATATAGGCTGAAGAGGAGAAAAGGAGAAGCTCGAAATAGTAACCCGATTGCATGCATTAGTCGTAACTCAGCTTCATACTTTAGTTCAAACTTAAAACTAGACTTGAGATTGGTTACAACTCAACATTACACTTTAGTTCGAACTTTAGAACTAGACTTGAGATTGGTTACAACTCAGCATTACACTTTAGTTCGAACTTAGAACTAGACTTGCGAATGACATGCTTTAGTTCGAACTTAGAACTAGACTTAAGACTTTAGTTGCAACTCAACATTACACTTTAGTTCTAAGATAGAACTAGACTCAAGACTTTAGTTACAACTCTTAACAAGGCAATTCAAAATTCTCTTCATGGTGGATAATGTTTACACATGCCAACGCACTAGATCAATACAATTACATCATTTGCAATATTAGGAATATCGTTTGTTTCTAGCTCATAGGAATTTTACATTCAACCTAACTTTTGCTAGATACCTTGACTTTTGCTCATGGCTCACAAGGTTTGACTAGGCTCACAGAGGTTGTATGTCCCCCTTGACTTTTGCACTAGTCTATCTATGCTCACAGAGGTTGTACGTTCCCCTTGACTTTTGCACTAGACTGTCTATGCTCACAGAGATTGTACGTTCCCCCTGACTTTTGCATTAGATTCACATAGCATCTCATTCGTCCTGACTTTTGGTTTGACTCACAGAGGTTGTCCGCTCCCCCTGGCTTTTGTCAATACCTCACAAGACTGGTTGATTCTCCAAATTTCCCTGGCTAGCCTCAGGGTGGCCCATATGACCTCTCATTGGAGAATGACTATCGTTGCTGCCAAATTTAACAAAGCAGAAGTAAAGTTAAAGCTTGATGTATTTATTTACTAATATGAAATTAAAGGGTAATCCTTTCCAGTAATTGTTTTTCCTTGTTGAATTTTCCACTTAAAATATTTGATGTCTTATTTTTCTTTAAATATCATTTTTAGTTTTAGTTATCTTAGATCGGTTTCAGATCTAAATCTTTTAGCTTCATATCTATTCATGTGTATTAGAGAAATCTATATAATTATACTTCACATCTATTCATGTGGGTTAGAGAAATCTGTTTGAAAGGACCAGCGCTAAATAAAACTCCTCCTCCCTCCCAAACGCTCACAAACACATCTAACATTCAAACTCACTTGCCCTCTTCAACTTACATGTGCAAATAATCTATTCGCGAAAGGCTGACAACTGTTAGCAATCAAAGTAAAGCCATTAAAGCTAACAAGACTTACGGAGGAAGATAATGAATGATTGGAAAACCTTCCTTAAGGTGAAAGAAAGCATCTACAGAGAGAATGACAAGAACGAGACTATAACGTTAAATGTAACAGTTCTTTAATAAGATCAAAATATTTAAAACAAACGGCCTTTTTGGAAAACAAAACGTTACTCAACGAACTATGAAAATCGCATATTCTCCCTTTGGAATTTGATTTATTTAGTATTTTCTGTTAAAATATGACATTGAAAGGGTAACAAGTTAAAATTCTCTCGAATAAATATATAGATCTTAAAAGCTAACCAATGTAGGATTATTTAAAATTTCTTAAAATCTAAGCATATAGGGTAAAGAGTGATTCCATATAGGGTTCAATCTCTTATATATATATATATATATATATATATATATGAATGAACCCTATATGGAATCACTCTTCACCTCATATATATTTTTGTGATGCAGGGTTTGTGGTTTTTGTTTTGTATTTAAATTGTAATGGATTTAAATTTAAGTAATTTTAATTATAATTTAGTTAAGAAGGGTAGAGAATTCTAAGAACATTTTAGTATTGAAGAAAGTTGATAAAATTATCTTTGTAAATTTATATTTTTTTTTGGTTGGTTGGTTTAGTATAGTGAGATTTATTATGGACTTTAAAAAGATCACAAAGCACAAACTGGAGTGGTGGCATACTTTGGTGTCAACCATGATTTACTTAGATGTCAACCACCTCATTAAACACTAAATGAAGTAGGATAAGAATGGTTTTATTTTGTGTCAAAAAAATTGATAAAGGTTTTTCAAATTTAAAATACAATAATTGATAAGAACTATTTACATAAAAAAAATTACAAGGTTTCTCAAATTTGAAATACAATAATTGATAAGAACTATTTACATGGTGAAATTTAAGTTCAAATTAGAAAAACCAAAATTAAAAATTTGATTGGTTAATTTCATTCATTATGTTCAAAGATATATTTTGCAATATAGTATGGAAGAGATTAACTTGACAGAACAGATCTGTATCTTCCTATGATAAAAAAAAATTACAAAAATTAAATAAAATTTTTACATTTTTTTAAATTTTATTAAAAAAGTAAAATAAATAATAATAATTCTCTCTCTATATATATAATTTATAAATTTATTTTAAATTATGATTTATTCGAATCTGATTTCAGTATAGGTTTAAAATTGGATGTTTTTGAAAGACTATGATTTCATTGTTATAACTTCAATAAATACATAACACTGGTTTTCTTGTAAATATTATATATTTGAAACTACTTTTAATTATGGAGTAAGACCTAGTGCTCTTTGGCACTGACCAAGTGTCAGGTTAATAGCCTAAGTCCCACAGACATTTGGCATGAGAGAAAATCTGTCGTCTTACATACCACTAACAGATTATTTTAATTGGTATTGTTTTCCTTGAATAATGAATAACCAGTAATGACTATCCTAGTTGCATATTAATAACTAAAATATAATAAATTTTACTTCCTTCAAATTCAAAAAAAAATTATATTAAAAAAATTTATCTTTATAAAGAAAAAGGAAAAAAAAAACTTAAAACCTCCCATATGCATTGTTGCATTGTATAAACCAGGTAAGCTTTTTCTTAACTAAGAAGCTGCCAGATGCATCGTCTGAGCCAGGTAATTAATTTTTCTCATAATTATGAAGTGTCAATAATAAAACAGTGTGTATCAATAGACCAACCAAATACCAAAATTTAGAATAAATATAAAAGATCTTTTGGATTTTGTCAGATTTCGTTCAAGTAATAAACCCCATGATGTTTTCATTGAGTTAGGAAATAGCAATTTGGGTTGCATACTTAGTTAATTATATCCCTTCTTTGTCATGGAAAAATCCACAGTAAATATCTCTGTGCATCCTATTGTGTACTGTTTCCAATGTTAGATAAAAGAAATTTAAATCAAACATAGATTGAAAACCATAGAAGAAAATAAATATAAGAACATTTAGATATATTTGCAGCAGATAGAACTTAACCTGGTAATAGATGGAACTTAACTTGGTAATCTTTGTTGGAAACGGTGACAACAACTCATCCGTGAATAGGAATTTAGATCCTCTAAATCAGGGTTGGTTGTAACCAATGCGACCAAGTTAGAATATGGGTGAGATCACAATTAATAATCAGTTTCTAATATATTGCTATAAATTTGTATGCCTGTAGAGGGTCAGAGTGAGGAGTGAGACCTAATTGTAATCTCCATTAGCTGAATAATAAGATGACTGATACCTATGCTTGGTGGACGTAGCCCAACATTTGGGTGAACCACGTAAATTACTGTGTTCTTCTTTGTTTGCATGTATTGATTGTCTTATGGTAATTTGTGTTTCCGCACTTGCAAATTACAACAAGTGGTATCAGAGCTGAGGAAGAGCTAAGGAGGACACAGACTGGAAGAAGCCGCTCACTGGAACAGGGCACGTCGAAATCATCGTTGAAATTCATTTTTTTGGCATCAGCGCTTGGATATCCTTGAGAGGGGGCGCCGGCGCTGGAGACCAAGTTTACGGGTGCGTTGTTAAATGGAATTCGTGGTTTTTTGAAAGGGAGCGCTGGGAGGGAGCCGACACTCACCCTAATGGCCAAAGGGAGCGCCAGCCGTCTAGTAAACTTACGTGCAACTCCTCCTTTTTCTTCAGCGCTTCCCTAATATCCCCAAAAGAGCGCTGGAAAATTCATAAGAGCGCTGGAAAATTCATATGCTGGAAAATTCATATGAGGTTTGTTTTTTCCAAAACTTAAATCTATTTTTTGGAAAACATTAAAGGTACATTCAAATCTACCTTGGAGAGTATTAAAGTTCGTATGAATTTTTTTTTCAAAAATTAAATCCATACCTTTTTTACATTTTTTTGAAAAGTATTAAAGTTTTTGTAAAGTATTGAAGGTTTTTTACTTTTACATTTTTCGAAAAGTATTAAAGGTTTTATTATATTTGAGAATTCAAATATAATATGTGAAGATGGAGGATGAAGGGTGGAGGAATAAGGTGGAGTGGATTTTTTATTAAATCTGTGGAGGAATAAGGTATGTAATTTTCTTTTGAAAATTACACAAGATTACTTCACATTTTTTAAAGGGCCTTGGATATTACAAATAGTGAACAGTGGTGTTTGTTCTTTTCTATGTTTCCTCTAATGAAAAATATGCAGAGTGCTAAGTTCGAAATTGAAAAGTTTAATGGCAAGAACAATTTCTAGATCTGGAAGGTTAAGATGCACGATCTGCTCGTGCAACAAGGCATGGTGAAGGCGCTTTTGGGAAAAGCAAAGCAGTCCGCATCCATAACAGACGAAGACTGGGATGAGATGGATGCGAGAGCACTAAGTGCCATACGCCTGTGTTTGGCCGACGATGTACTGTTCAACATTGTTACAGAGAAGACAGCAGCCGGTTTGTGGTCAAAGATGGAAAGCTTATACATGACGAAATCCTTGACAAACAGGATCTTTCTGAAAAGATAACTGTATAGTTTGCGCATGAAGGAAGGTACAAAAATTGTTGATCATCTAAATACTTTCAATACTCTTCTAGTCCAGTTGAATAGCATGGGTGTGAAATTTGAATCCGAAGATAAGGCAATTACATTATTGTGTTCTTTGCTCACGTCATGGGATCATTTCGTTACCTCTATTAGTTTCAGTTCAACAGAAACTATTGAGTTTGATGATACTGTTGGAGCTTTACTATCTGAGGAAACAAGGAAGAAATCAAATCTAGAAACCTCTACATCTGAGGCGTTGGTGGTCAGAGGCAGACCAAAAGAAAGAGGTCAGGGTCAGAGGGATTTCTCTCGGTCAAAGTCGAAAGGTAGAAAGAGAAAGCTCAAGTGTTGGTTTTGTGGAAAATCCGGACACCTGAAGAAGGACTGTTGGAAGCGCCAACAAACCTCCAAAGAAGACCCTCCAAAAGAGATGAAGGAAGCAAATGCAACCGAAACAAGTTCAGCAACAGGTTCAGGTATAGTTGATGAAGTTTTATCAATTAATACTGGTTCACGTCATGATCAACATTGGCTATTAGATTCTGGTGCTTCAAACCACATGTGCC
>ML805621.1:8233-28729 GCA_009831015.1 Picea engelmannii
TTAGGGTTTTAATTTGACATTTTAATGTAAAAAACAGTATGATTTTGGTTTAAAGCCTTGTCGGCTAATTTAATGACCTAAATTTAATTAAAGGTCATTGATACAATATATATTGAGGAGTTTTATTCTCATTTTGACATAACACATCACTCACTCTCCTAGTGAGGTCCGATTTTTGCGCCCTATTAGGGTTATTGGCTATTTTGAGGAAGGCGCACTTGTTTGGAGAGGATATTTTTGGCAATTTATGGTATTTTTCTTTAAGGAAGGTTTACAACTAGGGTTTGCATGCTATTTTCTTGATGATTTGTACGTATTTTTCTGCAAAACTTCTTGATTGAATGGTTTTAGTTTAATTTCTTGCATATATTTATATATATACATTGTTGAATCAAAACCCTAGGGGATAAACACATAAGTAGGTCATTGTCTCATGTCCCCTGATAGAAAAACCTTTTAAGCCATTGAAAAAGAAGAAGAGAGCCTAGCCATTGCTACACTCTTTCTATTTTCTTCCCTTAAGCTAGTTGTACCTTTAAACTTCAAGAAGAAGAGGACGTCATAGGCCTAGATTATCTACACCTAGGGCCGTTTTTATTTTAGGGTTTAATGAAAGACCCTTGCCTTTTCAACACTCTCCCTCTTTAAACTCTCTTCTCTTGATTTTATTTGTCTTTGAGCTAGTTGTTTGCTGAGAAGGAGGAGAGAGAACGAGAGCTTATTTAAGAAACACTGGAGTGAGCCTCTCTCCCCTAGGGTTCTGTCTTCAAGGCCCTTCCATTGCATCACTTTGAAGCATTTCCCTCTTGTCCTTTGAATCTCATCCCTTTCAACTTGTGTGTCCTTCACCTCTTTGACTCCATAACCCTTAGGCACTAATCTTTAGCCTCCAACATTGAAGTGAAAGTGATTGAAACAACTCTCAAACTCTTATAAATTGAAACCCTAACTAACTACTAACCCTAATAAGGCTGACATCACACATTGGTTATTTCATCTTGACGCAATAATTTTCATTTATTAAGTAATTAGATGGTGTTTTGAAGCATTTATTGAGTAAGGGATTGATTAGATACATTGTTTGCTACATCATCTCGATATTTATTGATGAATTGATATTGTTCTATTGCTATTATTGATAAACATTGATCTCGTCAATATCTATTGTCGTAATTTCTTATATGTTGATATCAGATAGTCTTATGAAGTACTAACCCATTGAATCATAGCCTGCATATATTGTTTTGTTGTTGCTTTGTTCCGGTCAAGTGTTCTCATTTGGGGCTACACTTCATTATTGGTTGTTTAGCCAGAATATCTGCTCTTGGTGGTAATTTTTGAAGAGGGACTTTTACTTCGACCTTTATACCTTAGCCTCTTTAAAACCCCAGGTTACCAGGGACGTCTCCCCTGGGCCTAACCTCCCTAAAGAGAAAGAACCTCCCCATTGAGGTGACATTGGGTGGGGTAGGTTCCTGTTACGCCAACTTGGCCTCTATCTTCTAGCCTTTGACCTAGCTACAAACTGTGCGATAACATTTTGGCGTCGTTGCCAAGGAACACTGAGTCAATTCTCCTCAAACAACAAATCTTTTCGGTAAGCCTTGCCTCAGAGACCTTTTTATTACAAGCTTTCCTGGCAACTCCACTAGGGTGTTATTCCCCTTTTCTTTGGTAGTTTCAAGTAAACTATCTGGCGACTCCACAAACTAGAAGGAGGTTCAATAATCCTCCTTTGTCTTTCAGAAGGAAGCCTCCCTTAAACTCTCCTGTTGTCAAATCACTTTACGGGAAGAGCCTTCCTTTAAGAATAATGTCTACCTCTCAAACCGCTACAATGAACGCAACCAACAATCAAAGACAATGGTCATCTACCCTTTTTAGGCCATTAGACATGTCAGCCATACCAGGCTACCCTAGGCAGATGCCACCCAAGTATGAAAAGTGGTTGCCTAAATTCACCAGTACTGATGCAATCAGTGCCGAAGAACATATGAGCAACTTTTGGGCATTCTTTTATCTTCACCCCATCAGTGATGATGCTAAAGATTTGGTCATGAAGTTGCTCTCCGCTACTCTCTATGATGCCTCAAGGCATTGGTACCTCAGCCTTCCTGACGGAAGCGTCAAAACCATGGATAGACTTGAAGAGACGTTTCTCAAAAGATGGAGTATCAAAGAAGACCCTAACATGCTTCTCACATGACTAAATAGCCTTGCGAAGTATGAAAATGAGTCCATTCGGGAGTTTCACACCAGATTTGAGACATTGCTACAAAGAATTCCCGTAAGCCATCACCTGAAAGATCACTACCTTGTCCACATCTACACCAGATCTTTCAATGGCCAACTAGGGTATCTTCTTAGAGACAAAAATCCCCAGTCCATTCAAGAAGCCCAAGAGCTCGCCACTAAGATAGAAGGGAACCTCCTTTCATCTAAAATTGAGCCTTTTTCTAACCCAAGGGGGAGAATAGACACTAAGCAGAAAATAGTACACAATGTTGAGACTACTTCAGATCTATGTACCAGTGTCAACAAACTACAAGCCTCCATGGATGGCATCATAAAGAATCAAGAGGAAATGATGAGCAGGATTGTCAGACTTGAAAAATCTTAGATCCAAGCACCCAGAGCCCCGTACAAAGGACAATTCTAGAAAGGGAACCAATTTTACAAGCCAAAGAATGAACATGAAGTTCCAAATCCCTTGGCCCCTACGAATGTTTTTGATGAAAATCCCTGGTGTTTGGAGTGCAGTGAAGCACATTGGGAGCATGAATGTCCTTATAACACTGGCCATCCACAAGTCAACAACATAGATTGTTTCCTAGAGTTTCCTCAAATAAATATCATAGATATAGAACATCAAGAAGCCGTGAAGGAAGCAACCAGAGCAGTAAGGATGGCAGTAATAAACAACCTGGATCAGGAATCACGAGAAAATCTAAAGAAACAAGAAGTTCATGTATACAGAAGAAATAACTCGAAACAATCTATTGCTGATCAGGCAAAATCCCCACCCCTAGAGGTGCTTCTTCCTAAGACATCCAAGGCTAGTAATGTTGACCTAAATTTTGACTTCGAAGGGGCGTTATCAAAGATGCATGTAAATGTCCCCCTAAGAGAAGGAATCAAGATCCCATCCATCAAGGAACGCTTCAATACTTTCTTTTCAGGATCAAATGAACCTATGGACCCCCCTATTATGTTGCAAGATGATCATTTCAAGGTCCAGTATGGTGAAAACCCTCCTTTCTTCATGACTTTGACAATGAACGACAAGAATCTTAACAATTGCATTCTAGATACAGGTGTTGGTGCCAACATGATGTCTCTTAAAGTCATGCAACAAGTGGGTTTAAAGGTCACACGGCCTTAGAAGAATGTGTGTGGTTTCGAATCTAAGGCAATACCCACACATGGGGTGGTTGAAAATGTTCAAGTAATCCTGAAGGAGTATCCAGAGAAGACAGTCTGCATTGACATTGTGGTGGTTGATGTCCCAGATGTGTGCAGAATGTTATTATCTAGAAAGTTTGGTGCAATGTTAGGTGGCTCCCTTGAGTTGGACCTCACTTTTTTGCAATTACCTTTGAAGAATGGAACAGTAGGACGTCTACTCAATGTGTGAATAATTGGGGACCATGTGCGGGATATTGTTCATCCCATCAATAATGACAAAGTGAAGAACGAGATGATACAATCTCTACAAAAATATTCTCCAGAAGACATTCCCTTTGCAACAGAGGAAGACTTTGATCAGATCGAATGGCCCAAGAAAGAAGAATACCAACAACTTCTAGATGAATTCAAGAGAAAAGAAATTGGGATAGTCAAGATATTAAAGAAACATGAAGATGACATGCAAATCCACCCGTCTCAACAAGAAGTCTTTACAGCAGAATCCCACCCACCTCCCTCAGTACAATACACTAGGGTTGTTCATGGAACGACCAAATACAAAGTTAGAAAGTATAAGGAGGGAGATATGGTATGGATGTGGGATACTCAGAAAGGAGAGCCAACTAATGTAAAAGGAAGCATGCAATCATGGTTCGGACCCTTCAAAGTTGGAATGGAATCAGTGGATAACTCATACTACTTGTCCACTATGGAAGGAAGAAGGCGCCCATTACCTATCAGCAGGCACCACCTTAAACCCCACCAAGGTGGGGGGGACCTGACTTCACAAGTAAGTAAAGGTAAGTAGGCATTCTTCATGTATTATACCATTTTCATTTCATGTTATTTGCTTTCACATTTGCATATTGATTGTTTTAATTCAGTTATATATATATATATATATATATATATATATATATGCAAGGTGGCAATACCACCCCATCCTTGTTACTGAATGCTCCTATCGAGTTGAGCAGGTCTACAGGTTATGCCAGAGATGTTGAGGTTCTCATGCGCTCTACGGTGAGCACATGTCCCCGAGTTGGAGCCAGATGTTATCCCCAATTTCTAGGGATAACTAGGAGATCATGTCTCGAGGCCCAAAGGTCCTAGACATGGAGTATCGAGAGCAGGATTGACCTGAGCATGGCCCCGGAGGGCCTATCCTTCTCTTCTTTCATCAGATTCGTCTTGTCAGCAGCAACAACATCCATCACCATTGGCCTAGTCTTGTATCAGAGAAGGCTCTTGCTCCATGAGGTAATTGGTCCAAGTATCATGGTATGTGTCACTTTTGATCATTATAACTTTTAGATATATGCATCTTACTCCTTTTGTCTCTAACAACTTCTTGGATCTTACATTAACCCACTTGACCATGATTGGGGGGATTGATAGGATGTCTTAGCAATCCTGTACCCATAGGTTTTGGTTTTCCACTGGGGGGATTTCTGAAGAGCCATCATCTGCTCCCATCATATCATCACTTTTTCATCTTATCTTCTGCTCATCTGTCCCATTCCCCTAGTCTGGGCATTAGGATGATCTGTTTGTGGGGTTGCACCTTATCTCATGGGAAGAAGGGGCTAAAGGCCCAGAAGGTAAAAGAAGTTGGTAAAATATAAAAGCCTAAAAATGAAACCTCGAGATGCCTCGCCCAGGGATCCCCGAGAAGGAAATAAAAATCCTCTCAGCAGGAAACAAAAGAGACCCGAAGAAAATAACAAAATAAGACCTAGCCAAGAGGATAGGGGTTCTCATCACGAGACATCCTATTATGCTCATGGGTACCTAACAGCATGACATTGCCACTATCTAGTTACCATGCCAGGGCAGTGACCTTTGGTTGCATGGCCAAGGGAGAGGGGATCTCATCACGAGCCAGCCTTATCATCTCTATGAAAGTGCTTGTGGGTAACACTGTCAGCTCTGGTCACCATGCAAAGGCAGTTTCCTCTAGTTAGTCCTTGAGATAAAAAGAAAAAGCAAATAAAGAATAAAGGTAAGAAAGGGCTTGGAAAAAATTGCATCCATGATGGGTACAACTCGCCTTCTACAAAGGCACCCACAGGTAATATCATGCATCCCTGTCTCTCACTCTACCCATATGTCTGGACATACCTTATCCGCTCCACCTCGTTTTACATGGCTTGGATGATACCCCTTGGAGACTTTCCTTTCCTTATGGATACTAGCCCAATAGGGTCTCTTGTCCTTTTCTTCAGCCTTGCATTGTAGGTCTTTGTAATGTCTTTGAGCTATTGGATAATATATTAGGGATTTTATGAATATGTTTGATAATATTAATGATGAAATGTGATTAACATTGCTATGATCCCTATGACTAATGAGCCCATGGAGGGCGAAGTTTTTTATGTGCAGGACCATGCCCGATGGACAGGTACCATTTGGATTGGTACACATGGGGAGATGATTAGTTCGGACTTTCATGGGGCTGAAGAGCCCATCAAATGGTTGTTGAGACCCGTTAGAGGGGCAGAGATAGGACAACGCTTGATCAAGATTTTGCACCTGAGAAGAAGAAGGACATTTCACTAGAGGCACTTTGGCAGAGCCCAACCTAGGGGGAATGAACCCTTTTCAGTGGAACATTGGCCTTGGAAGGCTCAGAGCACCCCCATTCTTACCATGACATCATGGTCATTCTTGGAGGCAGATTGGGCAGTAGTGGCACGTGTGGTATGTTAGAGAGGCCCCTTGGGGGCTAACGTTTTGCTCCTGGATGCTTCATTTTCCCTAAAAGGGGCTTGTGCCTCCCTTGAAGGGGATTTTACCTTTATTATAGCTTAATTGGGTTTTAATTTGACATTTTAATGTAAAAAACATTATGATTTTGGTTTAAAGCCTTATCAGCTAATTTTATGACCTTAATTTAATTAAAGGTCATTGATACAGTATATATTGAGGATTTTTATCCTCATTTTGACATAACACATCACTCACTCTCCTAGTGAGGTCTGATTTTTGCGCCCTATTAGGGTTATTGGCTATTTTGAGGAAGGCGCACTAGTTTGGAGAGGAGATTTTTGGCAATTTATGGTGTTTTTCTTGAAGGAATGTTTACAACTAGGGTTTGCATGCTATTTTCTTGATGATTTGTAAGTATTTTTCTGCAAAACTTCTTGATTGAATGGTTGTAGTTTAATTTCTTGCATCTATTTATATATATACATTGTTAAATCAAAACCCTAGGGGACAAACACACAAGTAGGTCTTTGTCTCATGTCCTCTAATAGAAAAACCTTTTAAGCCATTCAAGAAGAAGAAGAGAACCTAGCCATTGCTACACTTTTTCTATCTTCTTCCCTTAAGCTAGTCGTACCTTTAAACTTCAAGAAGAAAAGGATGTCCTAGGCCTAGGTTATCTACACCCAAGGCTATTTTTCTTTTAGGGTTTAATGAAAGAGCCTTGCATTTGCAACACTCTCCCTCTTTAAACTCTCTTCTCTTGATTTTATTTGTCTTTGAGCTAGCTATTTGCAGGGAAGGAGGAGAGAGCACGAGGCCTTGCTTAAGCAACACCAAAGTGAGCCTCTCTCCCCTAGGGTTCTGGCTTCAAGGCCCTGCGATTGCAACACTTTGAAGCCTTTCCCTCTTGTCCTTTGAATCTCATCCCTTTCAACTTGTGCATCCTTCACCTCTTTGACTCCATAACCCTTAGGCATTGATCTTTAGCCTCCAATGTTGAAGTGAAAGTGATTGAAACAACTCTCAAACTCTTATAAATTGAAACCCTAACTAACTACTAACCCTAATAAGGCTGACGTCACACATTGGTTAGTTCATCTTGATGTAGAAATTTTCATTTATTAAGCAATTAGATGTTGTTTTAAAGAATTTATTGAGTAAGGGATTGATTGGATACATTGTTTGCTACATCATCTCAATATTTATTGATGAATTGATATTGTTCCATTGCTATTATTGATAAACATTGATCTCGTCAATATCTATTGTCGTAATTGCTTATATGTTGATATCAGATAGTCTTATGAAGTACTAACCCATTGAATCATAGCCTGCATATATTGTTTTTTTGTTGCTTTGTTCCTGGCAGGTGTTCTCATTTGGGGCTACACTTCATTATTGGCTGTTTAGCCAGACTATCTGCTCTTGGTGGTAATCTGTGAAGAGGGACTCTTACTTTGAAATTTATACCTTAGCCTCTTCAAAACCCCAGGTTACCAGGGATGTCTCCCCTGGGCCTAACCTCCCTAAAGAGAAAGAACCTCCCCATTGAGGTGACATTGGGTGGGGTAGGTTCCTATTAGGCCAGTTTGGCCTCTATCTTCTAGCCTTTGACCTAGCTACAAACTGTGTGATAACAAAGCCTATCACTGATTTCACCTCTAGCTGAGGCACAATCTCCCATACATCATTCTTCATGATGGAAGCATACTCTTCCACCATGGCATCTCTCCACACCTGTTGTTGTGATGCTTCCTAAAAGTTGGAAGGCTCAGCCTCTAAGAACTCGCTCATCAAAGCCATATAGCTAGAAAATATTTGTGGTTCTCTACTCTCCCTGGTAGAATTTCAAGGAGCACCAACGTAAGCCTTAGCCTCTCTCAAGGTCTTCTCAACTCATCTGGTATTCCTCCTCCTAGATGGTGGAGTATCCTGTAATGGTGGAGCCTCCTGTTCTGAAGTCTGAGCATATGTACTTGTACATGTACCCTTATCTTGTGTCTCCTCATCCTTTTGAGTCTCACGCTCCTCATCCCATGTTACTATTGGAATAATATCATGAGCCTTCTTAAGGGTTCTATCCTCCTCAAAATTCACATCCCTCCTCACCACTATCTTCCTCAATACTAGAATGTAAACTTGATATGCCTTAGAAGTCTCATTGTACCCAACAACAATCCCCTTCTCAATAGTGACCTCGAGCTTTGTCCTCTTCTCTGAGGGGACATGAAAGTAGAATATGCATCCAAATATCCGAAAGTGTCCAATCTTTGATTTCTTCCCTGTAAATACCTTCTCATGAGTCTTTCTCCCCAACACCCTATGAGGACTCTTGTTTTGTAAGTATACTGCAAATCCTGATTATAAAACATTTCCTTTGCAGCCCCAACTATGACCTTGTTCTTCCTTTCTACCACCCCATTATACCAAGGGTTGTATAGAACAATCAAATTCCTCTTTATCCCAGCACCTGCATAGAAATCCTTGAAGGCCTTTGAGGTGTACTGCAGTTTCTTGATATTTCTCCCTGTCTGGTTCTCCACAAGAGATTTGAATTGCTGGAACCGATTGAAGACCTCATCCTTGGTCTTCAAGAAATAAATCTAGGTCTTCCTGGAATGATCATCGATGAAGGTGACATAATACTCATACCCACTCAAGGATACTGAAGACATGGGTCCACCTATGTCTGAGTGTATCAAATCAAGAATGCCTTGTGTCATGTTGTAACTTCTTGGGAAAACATTTTTGGTGTACTTCCCCATAACACATCCTTTGCATAACTCATGATTCTTTGTGTTGAAGTCTGAAAGACCCATCACTATCTCCTTGAGCACTTTGAGTGCTCCATGATGCAAATGCACCATCCTCCTATGCCACAACTCTGCCATGTCACAAGTGTTTCTCACCAATGCTCGGGTTGGATTGAACTGAAGCCTATACAACTTTTCTCTCCTAAATCCAATCACTTTGAATGTCTTGGATTCCTTGGGCTGAATGTACACTCTCCCATCCTATAATGAGACCATGTAGCCCCTATCCTCCAAGGTTGAAACTGAAATTAGGTTCTTCGTCATCCCCGAACCATACACCACATCTCTCACCATCAGTGGCTTCCCAGACTCTTTGTGAAATGTGATTGTCCCATGACTTGTTGCCTGACACTTGGCATTATTTCCCATCTCAAAGTAGAGGCCCATCTCCTCCTTCAGGCTAGAGAAGTAATCATGCACTCCAGTCATGTGACTAGAGACACCACTCTCTATGTACTAGACTCCACTATTGGTTGAACTGGAAAGACATATAATGAGTGAAAATTCATTCTCAAATTTGGCTACAAAATCATCAAATTTTGTTGAAGTTGAAGCTGCCATCTGTGACTCCTTGTTGTCCTTCTTCTTGTTTGGGCATTGGCCAAAAAAGTGTCTTGATTTGTGACAAGCAAAGCATTTAAATTTGATGAGATCCTTCTACTTCTCACCCTTTGAGGTCTTACCCCAACTTGAGCTCTTCTTGGCTCTGGTTTTTCACTTGCCTGCTAGGGCCAAATTCTCCTCATATTCAACTTTTGGTTGACTCATTTGTGAGGTACCAACTCGCAACTCCTCGTGGGCGAAGTCGTCCCACAACCTCTCCCAGTTGGGAAGTTTCTTCCGTGCTACCACTCCTTGTACAAACACATCCTACTGCTTGGTGAATCCATTCAAGGCTATCCACACCAACTCAGTCTCATCCACGACTTCCCCTACTACTTCCAACTCATCTCTAATCTAAGTGATCTTGGTGAGGTTGTATGCAACAATATCCCCCCTTACCATTTTGGTACTCCTGAGTTTCTCTCTAAGCATCATTTTTCACTCTAGTTATCTTATTAGTATAGTTTGGTTAGATATTCCCACATCTCCTTGGTTGTGTTTTCTCCTCATAGGTGAGGAATGATATGGTTCTTCACCCCATCAATAATAATAATTCTTTCCTTCACATCCTTCCTAATATGAGCAACAAGTTGCGTTGGATCTATTGGGGGAACTGGAGTTCCCTCAACAAATTCCCATAACCCATGCTCCTCTAGCACCAAATCTATGTGCTCTCTCCATGGATTGAAGTTAGAAGCACCCTCCAATCTGTCCTTAAATCGTAAACCTGCATTTTTCATCTTTCTACTCCCCTAGCTCACTCACTCTCCTTGGAAGTTTGACCTCCTCTGTTGTTTTTTACTCCTATTTCACACATGAAATCGACTTGACTTATGTATTCATACGTTGAACTTTGATACCATGTTAAACTTTTAAACCCAACACTCTATATTTTACTTTCCAATAATTTAATCTCATAGGTTTAACACAAATCTAAATCTATAAATTATGCAGGAAAATATAGTTGAGTTTTTAGCTAAAGTGCACAATAGAAAATAAAACCAAGTACATAAAACACATAAGACAATTTTACCCTGGAAACCTTGGCATGGGGAAAACCAACAAAGAGGGGATTTATTACGGCTTCAAAGGAATTATTACAACAACAATAAAATCAGAAATTTCTTATAGCAAATTTTCTCTCTTCTTGGCTGTACATCCCAACCAATCTTGTGTTGTACGGCCTAGTCAAAACAACCCAACAAATCCACCCTAGTATGGACCTGATTCAGCGCATCAACATGGCCCATATGACCCTCTGAAACTCATCTTGTATGACCCCTTCAACTCGGCATGTACGATCCTTTGAGACTCGGCATGTACGAGCCCTTCAACTCATTGTTGTATGACCTGTTGTTGTTGCTCAACCCAGCCAACTCACCCTCTTCCTCATCGAAATTTCCCTCTTCAACTTCTCAGCTCAATGTGTGTATCCTCACCCTTCACCTTATCTCCCTTTTATATTTTTCACTTTACTCTATTTCCCCCTTTCATGAACTTTCCAGAAGAGTCAAGAAAGTTCACTTAAGTGAAATATTTATTTCCTTTGTGAGAAACTTAGGAAATCTGAGTAATAAAGCCAATAATAATTATTTGAGTAATTACTATGCTTTTCATAAGTCAAACTTAGGATAAAATAAAATCTTCTGATATGATTCACAATTAATTGTCTTCAGCATGCCTGTACACTTACGCCTATGTTGAGGCACCTTCCAAGCTACAAATTTAACAAGAAGCTCCAACCATATCAATTAGACCAATAAATCATGTTGGAACAATGTGAAAAGGGATCAATGTGCTAGGAATCTCCAAACAAGTGTGCAATAACCATGTAGAATAGACCTCCAAAGTGATAGGATGATCACAAAATATAAACCATGTCCAACCACCATGATGAGGTAGCATGCTCCATAACCATCAAAAGTACACCAAGATGGTGATCCATCATTCGAAGGCATGCAAATATGAGAGGAGCCACAAAACCATAAGCCAACTAACACGAACATCTAACAAGGAGAAGTGAATATCATCCAATCCGTCCTTAAATCATAAACCTACATTTGTCATCTTCCTGCTGCCCTCGCTCACTCGCTCTCCTTGGAAGTTTGAACTCCTTTGATGGTTTTTACTCCTAGTTCACACCTGAAATCTACTTGACTTCTATATTCAAAGGCTGAACTCTGATACCATATTAAACTTTTAAACCCAACACTCTAGATTTTACTTTCTAATAATTTAATCTCACATATTTAACACAAATCTAAATCTAAAAATTATGCAAAAAAATATAGTTGAGTTTTTAACTGAAGTGCACAATAGAAAATAAAACCAAGTACATAAAACACATAAGAAAATTTTACCCTAGAAACCCCAATGTGGGGAAAACCAACAACGAGGGGAATTATTATGGATTCAAAGGAATTATTACAACAATAATAAAATCAGAAATTTCTTACAACAAATTTGCCCTCTTCTTGGTTGTACAACCCAACCAATCTTGTGTTGTACGACCTAGTCAAATCGGCCCAGCAACTCCACCTTGGTACGAACATGATTCATCCCATCAACACGACCTATATGACCCTCTAAAACTTGGCTTGTACTACCCCTTCAACTCGACCTATATGACCCTCTAAGACTCGACCTGTATGACCCCTTCAACTTGTTGTTGTACAACTTCTTGTTACTACTCAACCCAACCAACTCTCCCTCTTGCTAAGTTGACCTCTTCCTCATCCAAATCAACCTCTTCAACTTCTCAGCTCAATGTGTGTATCCTCACCCTTCACCTCAGCTCCCGTTTATCTTTTTCACTTTACTCTATTTCCCCCTTTCATGAACTTTCTAGAAGAGTCAAGAAAGTTCACTTAAGTGAAATATTTATTTCCTTAGTGAGAAACATAGGAAATCCGAGTAATAAAGACAATAATTATTATTTGAGTAATCATTATGCTTTTCATAAGTCAAACTTAGGATAAAATAAAATCTGCTGATATGAGTCACAATTAATTGTCTTCAGCATGCCTGGACACTTAGGCCTATGTTGAGGCACCTTCCAAGATACAAATTTAATAGGAAGCTCCAACCATATCAATACCATATCAATTAGACTAATAAATCATGCTGGAACAATGTGAAAAGGACTCAATGTGCTAGGACTCTCCAAGCAAGTGTGCAATCCCCATGTAGAATAGATCTCCACAGTGCTAGGATGATCACAACATATAATCCATGTCCAAACACCATGATGAGGTAACATGCTCCATAACCATCAAAATTATACCAAGAGGGTGATACATCATTCGAAGGCATTCAAATATGAGAGGAGCCACAAAACCATAAGACAACTAGCACGATCATCTAACAAGGAGAAGTGAATCTCCTCCAACCTAAAACACCAACTCAAGCAAGAAAAGCATCATCTCCAAGAAAGAAAGGTGTGCACGACCAATCCATAAAAAATTCCATGGGTACTGTTATCCACTCAATTGCACTAGCTAGATCTGCAGTTGAGCCGCCAGAGATTGAGCAATCACTTGCTCATTTTCCAGAGATTAGAAATCCAACAGGTCATTTTTTATCAACCTTTTTTGTATTTCCATCCCCTATGGGGCATTGTAATAAATGATATTAGCATGATGAAGTTGTAAAAGACTTGTCCAGTCAATACATGATCAAGAGCATATACTCTAGAGTGTTTTTTCCACTTGTCAATTATCTCTTTCCTGAGAATTTATTCTTAGGCGAGTTATAATTTTTAAGTTTTTTCACTCAAATCACCTCCAAAGCTGGAGTATGTGCTGGTGGTTAGGCTTTGGCATGGAATTCCAATTTCTAGTGTCAAAATGTTTATATTACCATTCTAGGTCATCTATATTAAGTCATATGGAAATTTCGCTAATTCCCCCCTAACCTTTTTTTAATGTTTCGAATCAATAAAAATTTTCCCGCAAACAAACTGTTTTAATTATAAAAGTCATAAAGTCATAAAAATGGAATTATATGTTGTTTTATTCCATGTTGGTGCTCATTTTCTAGGCCAGAGCACATGCTAAACCCATATCCCCCCTTTGTTGAGTCAAAAAAGTGATTTTAATCACTCAAAATTGAACTTTACTCAGAAAAGGTGAAAAAGACATGAAAAATCAAATAAAATCAGCAAGCCTATTATTTAGGAAACATGTCTTGGACATGTTTCCTCATGTCCTGAGTCTAAGAGAGAGGTGGAAAAACCTATTTGAGTGAAAGGCGAGTTAAATAAAGAGGGACTCAAGTGTTGAGTGATGTGGCGAGTGGGTGAAGGTTCCAAAGAAGAGGTGCACACCTCTCCCTTGAGGTGGCACAATCCCAAGAGAAGATGTCAATCCCAAGGAAGGTCTCGCCCTCTCCTCCACCTACCTTTATGAGGTGTCTTTACCATGTTTTTTTGGCACATGGGTGAAGTGAAACTTCACTCCACTCCCTTCTCCCACATGTCCTCACTCAAGAGATGCATCCTCTTCCACTTGTACCATGCATTTTCCTTCGGATGATCACCTCTCATGCTATGAAGGCAAGTCAACCCCTCCATTCTTAACTAATGGGAGTTTGATTTTCCTTGGATTGTATATCATTGTAATCATTCTTTTGATAATGGAATAGAAAAACTTTGGAGGTCAAATCAATGGTGGTGTGTCTCATGTGTTGGTGATTGTTGTCCAAGTTGTATTGAGGTGACATTGTTTCAAGCTTTGTTTATGTATCCTGTTATTGTTGGCCAATTCATAAGAATACTATTATTTAATTGGATAGAGTTGTTAATATTATAGTATTTTCAATTTTATTGTCTATTTACACTAAATATTTGATGTGCATGTGTTGTTTTATGCTAAACTAACATGCCAATTGAGTCTTTTGTGTAGGTGACACCATTTATTTAACAAATCATCTGCAAGGATTTTGTGATGTAGAAAGGGTCATCTCTTCTTGAAGAAGTGAAGGAGATTTATTCCATCCATCATTTTTCAAGAGTTCGACGATATTCTTACCTTTTCATTGCCATCAAAGTGACCCCATTGCCCAAGGGTTCCAAGCACTTCAAGTTTATCTCTTCTCATCTTCAAAAAATTCTTTTAAATCTTTGGTTACTTGGTTACTTGCATGCAAAGAAGAAATCCAATCTAAAAGTTTATGTTTATCATTCTTTTACTTTGCATGCCTCATTTATTAAGTCTACTAATTGGCTAAAAGTTCCATCTTTTGAAGAGAATAGATTTAGTAAAACTTTTTAGCACTTTTTAGGAAAATTTTAAATAAGATTTTTCAAAGCTAAAAGTGTGGTCGCTAGTTGTAATTTTATTTCAAAATCTTGGCATTTCAAAGTGCCTTTATTTTCTGTCCTAAAAGTAGTCAAATAAGTCTTTAGAAAAATTCATTTTTAAAGGCACTAATTTAGTTTTCTTTACTTGGAATTTTTCTATCAATTTTGATAAATCTCAAAAGGTTGTCCAAAGTCGTTTTGGGCATCTTTTGGGATCTTTTCTTTGTTGATTTTCGCAAGTTGTTGGACAGCCAAGGAAAACTCTATCCATTTTGGGCAAGTTTGGAGCATTCAAAGAACTAGGAGCTTCCTACCTATCCAAGAACCATAAACTTCTATAAAAGACCTTGCAAATATTGATCCCAACCTATAAGGATCCAAAATATTCCAAAGAAGAAAGGAGAACAAAAGTCTCAGTGTAATCGAAAGTAATAAAAGAGGGCCTCCTAGTGCCCAGTTTCTTCTCCCCCTTTGGGGGATCGTTGTTGTAGTGTATGTTGGTCTCTTTGCTTCATTTCTTTACTACTTTCATACAATCTAAAGGAAAAATAAGAGTCAATCAATCAATCAGTTTTAACCACAACATATAGCTTAGTTTTTCTTTTGGAAAGTAATACTTAAATTGCTTAGATTACTTTCCTTTTGTTACAATCTCTCAATTTTGAAATTTATTATATGTTGGTAAAATAAACCAATCCCCTCAACTCCCCAGAGTAGGCTCAGTGTTGAAAAGGGGCTGAACAATGTGGATTCTAGTAATTGGTCTCACATTTACTTTATGTAATTTCTTTTATTTGTAAAATTAACCTTTTCCCCTTAGCTCTCGGTGGATGTTCCCGACCCTTCCAATTGCGAGCTTAGCCTTGATCCTTTGGAAGTAAGTTCCACACATAATCAGTTTGGTTAGTTCGAAGTAGTTTAATAGGACAATCTTGAAAGCTACTATTACTTGGTCTAGAAAACTGCCTAGAGGAAGTGTGTGAAGTCATATAGGAACTTTGAGATCTAGGTTCTCCCCATGGTGGACCTCCATAACCTCTAGTGAGTTTTTTGGTGAAGCCATTGGGTTTCGACAAGCTCTCAACAAATTTCTATACTAAAGGGATAGTCTCTTAAGAGGCCAAATCTAGTGTAAATTTGTTTTCGTGCAACAAAGTTTCACTAAAATAAATCCACATTAATCAACTCTCAAAAGCATTCAAGGAGATCTCCAGAGGGTACTTTACACTTTTAGTAGCACAACATACGAACTCATTTTGGTACTGGTCTCAATTTTATTTATCTTGAAAATCCATTTTCTTCAAGCACTCAATTTTTGAAAAACTTTATCTTGGAGTGTCCTTTTTGTTTATGGTAATTCACTTGATAGCATCTACATTTCTCCAATTATATTTTATGCAAGTACATTGTTGAATTGAATTACTTCTTTCATAAGCAATTTTATGTTGAACGAAAATTATATGTTGCTGATCTAAATTTTATCTTGTGTATTGTCCTTTTTGTAATAAACTTCTAGAACACTAATTGCTTAGATTTAGTTTTGAGCCTTACTATTTTTTTCCTTTAGGGACTACCCCCCTTGGCTTCTCTAGGATTTGGACTAGACAGAGGAGTCAAGGATCAGGTGACAACACATTGACTCAAGACTTACCCCCAAGGATGCACTCAATGGATTAGAAGTTTTTCCACGTTAAACCCGAGGTGTGTATAAAAGCAACAACATTCTTTGGTGCCTTTGTCGTGGACAGAATTTTATGTTCTCGGAGTACGACTTTTGTTTCTTTTCTTATTTTTACTTACTTTTGATGCTTGTTGTTTATCTTTAGTAGACTCAATCATATGGAGACTCCACTAATTCCTCACTCGACTAAGTATTCTACTAGAAGAAACTCACAAGGCTTGGCCAATTTCATCCCTAAACCTGAGAAGGTTTACCGGAGGAGATTAGCCAAACTTGCTTCTCATAGAATCCTTGATCAATTAACATCTAAATCTATTTTTGATATACAATTGCTTTTTGACAAAGTTTCTATTTTAGATTTAAATTTTCAAGAAAAAGAAGTGGATGATTATTTTAGTCCTTTGGATTTTTCTGCAATAAATGGTTACCCTCATGCTATCCTTGAAAAAGAAATAGAAAAATTACCTTCTTTCCAAGGAAATAACGTTGTCACTGCTAAATCTCATATTAAAGTGTTTTCCTTATGCATTAACAAGTGGTGTAGCAGCGCAACTCACAACCACCAAGTTATCAAGATGAAACTCTTTGCCTTGTCCCTAGAAGAAGATGTCTCTAATTGGTTCTCCAACCTAGATGACAACAATATTCTACAATCAAAGATTTGATAGATGGTTTCACATAAACATGGGGTGACATAAAAGAACATAGACATTTGTTGGCAACCCTCCATAGTATAAAGAAAAATGAAAATGAGACAATGGAGGAATTCAACTAAAAGTTTAACAAGCTAGTTACTAGTCTTCATACAGATTACAAGCCTCCAACTGCTTCTATTCTCATATATTATGCTGAGGCCTTCAATGGGGAGATCATATATCAAATTAGAGATAAGGAGCCTGCAAACCTTAAAGATTCCCAAGAAATGGCCATCAAAATTGATAAAAATATGCAATCTTTAGGAAAGTCAAATCTCCCAGGTTTTACAAGGGGAGGTCCTTCTAGGCAGGGAGAGAATAAAGATAAGGCAGTACCTTCAGATAGCAAATATAATTCTTATGATCCTCTAAAGGATATAACTAAAATGGTGAAAATAATGGAAGCCAACCATGCAACACAACTTAGTGCCATGAAAAATAGGTTGATAGCCATGGAAAGAGCTCAAAATAATAGATTCCAACCTAGAGTCAACAATGAAAAGTGGAAAAAGAAGAGTCATCCACAAGAACAAAGGCCACCTAATCAATTGGAATCTTCTAATGTAGTGAATGAAGAAGTCCCTCCTTTTTGTAGAGCTTGTGAGGATTTCTTTGAAGAGTCTACTTGTCCAGTTTTTTGCCAAACAAATGAACAAGGGTATCCAAAAACAAGCAATTTTGTGGGATATTCAAGAAATTTTGATCATATAAATAATGTAGGCAAACCACACACTTTATCAATAGATCATTGGATCCAAATGAAGGAAAGAAGTGAAGATGCCAATGAAGTAATTGAAGAAAATTATAATGCAACTAGATTATATGGCAAAAAACCTACACTGGAGCAAATCTTGGGAATGGCTAGATTCAAAGGAGTAACTTATCAAAAGAAAGGGAATGAGGATAAACCAAATCAAAACATTCCCAAAGTGCCAACTCAAAGTATTCCTAAAGTGAACAATCCTCCAAATCCAGAGTTAAACACTGACTTAGGAAATTGGATATTAAATGCCAAGGTGTTGGTATCAGTGTCAGATCTCCTCAAGATTCCTTCACAGAGGGAAAAAATACCAAAATCCATCAATGCTCCCAATGATAAAAGTTTGTTCAAGTATCAAGCAAAATCTAATGAACATCCTGAAGATCCACCTGTTGTGTTAACTAGCAGGGATTGGACTAAAGAAGAAAATCCTCCTTTCTTTGTTTCCTTGGCAATAAATGATCTTACATTGCATAATTATATGTATGATTATGGAACTTCTTCAAATATCGTGACCAAAACAATCATGGAAAGGTTGAGATTTTAGATCACAAGGCCTTATCACAATGTGTGTGCTATGGACTCTAGGGAGATTGAAACCCATGAGGTCATCAAGTCAAATTGGCTTTCCACCCAGATATTACCTTTAAAATGGATGTGCTTATGATTGATGTTACTGATGCTTGGGGATTGCTCATGTCTAGAAAGTGGGGAGCCACTATGGGAGTTTGCATTAATACGGATCTATCTTATGCAACCATCCATTTGTGTCCTTCGTCAACTGAGTCCATCAAACTTCTTAGATAAACATAAAGAAAGTTTCATATTGAAAATCCTAAGACACCTAACAATGAATTTGTTTACTACACACATGCCATGGGTTGTTATGAAGTAATTTCCGACTTTCTAGACCTTGTCAAAGAGAAATTCAAGGATGAGCTACCCAAAGTTTGTAATGTCTGGGATACTATGGATTCATTTGATGGATACTATGGATTCATTTGATGCCCTTTTTCTTGAAGAAGTTCCAAAGGAAAATATAGCTCTTTTAGATTCAAAATTTGGGTCAAACGTGTCAGTTAGATCAGCATTATCAGCATCAACTTGTCAATTATCAGAGGGATCAATCATCTTGTCAAGATGAGTTGGACATGATTTTTGGGCCTTCAATTCCAGATTTTTTAGAATCAGTGGGAATCTACGTTGGTAAAGAGGACATCTTTGAAAAGCCTATAAATGAAAAAATAGAAAAAAATTGTGATCACAAATAAATAGATACTAAGTCAGATCAAGATCCCAGTATTATAAAAATTAGAAAAAATACTTCAAAGAAAAGAAGAAAAAGGGAATAAGCTTGGTAAAAGATTGTAAGGGTGATGATGAGTTTAATGATAAAGATAGTAAAAGTATCATCTCTATTAAGGAAAATGCCAAGCCTTGTATTAAAAAAGCCTACAACAACTCTACTCAGTTGTTGGATGACAAAAAGTCAAATTTTCCAGTGAAAGGACTCCACCCTGAATTGTTCTTCAACGAAGTCATCTGATGTCCATGGGGCATCTTTTGTATCAAATTCTCTAACCTTTCTCCTTTGTACTTTATGCTTTCATTTTTATACATAGTTCAATTTCTTCCTTTTTATTTTCCTTGTATATATATGTACATTATTGTTGCAACTTGTATTTATTATGGGTTTTCATATGTATATGTTACTAATGAGGTGTCTGTGATGTAGGTCATTTATTATGGATTCTCACATGCTCTCCTTTGCGAAAAGATCAAGCACACATCGCCATATGAAGCCAATGTTGTCCATTCACTTGCACTAGCTGGATCTATAGTTGAGTTGCCAAAGACTGAGCAATCACTTGCTCAATTTTTAGAGTTCAAAAATCCATCAGGTCATTTTTTACCAACATTTTTTGCATTTACATCCCCTATGGAGCATTGTAATAAATGAGATTATCACGATGAAGTTGTAAAAGACTTGGCCACCCAAGACATGATCATGAGCATACACTTTATAGTGTTTTCTTTCACTTGTTAATTATATCTTTCCTCAGAATTTATTCTTAGGCGAGTTATAATTTCTAAGTTTTTTCACTCAAATCACCTCCAAAGCTGGAGTATGTGCTAGTGGTTAGGCCTTGCATGGAATTCCAATTTCTAGTGTCAAAATGTTTATATTACCATGATAGGTCATCTATATTGATTCATATGAAAATTACGCTAAGTCGCCCCTATCCTTTTTTTAATGTTTCGAGTTAATAAAAAAATTCCCGCAAACGAGCTATTTTAATTGTAAAAGTCATCAAGTCATAAAAAAATGGCATTAGATGTTGTTGTATGCCATGTTGGTGCTCATTTTCTAGACCAGAGCACCTCCTAAACCCATATCCCCCCTTTGTTGAGTCAAAAAAGTGATTTTAATCACTCAAAATTGATTTTTACACACAAAAGGTGAAAAAGACATGAAAAATCAAATAAAATCAGCAAGCCTATTATTCAGGAAACATGTCTTGGACATGTTT
>ML805621.1:28829-48496 GCA_009831015.1 Picea engelmannii
AGGCTGAACTCTGATACCATATTAAACTTTTAAACCCAACACTCTAGATTTTACTTTCTAATAATTTAATCTCACATATTTAACACAAATCTAAATCTAAAAATTATGCAAAAAAATATAGTTGAGTTTTTAACTGAAGTGCACAATAGAAAATAAAACCAAGTACATAAAACACATAAGAAAATTTTACCCTAGAAACCCCAATGTGGGGAAAACCAACAACGAGGGGAATTATTATGGATTCAAAGGAATTATTACAACAATAATAAAATCAGAAATTTCTTACAACAAATTTGCCCTCTTCTTGGTTGTACAACCCAACCAATCTTGTGTTGTACGACCTAGTCAAATCGGCCCAGCAACTCCACCTTGGTACGAACATGATTCATCCCATCAACACGACCTATATGACCCTCTAAAACTTGGCTTGTACTACCCCTTCAACTCGACCTATATGACCCTCTAAGACTCGACCTGTATGACCCCTTCAACTTGTTGTTGTACAACTTCTTGTTACTACTCAACCCAACCAACTCTCCCTCTTGCTAAGTTGACCTCTTCCTCATCCAAATCAACCTCTTCAACTTCTCAGCTCAATGTGTGTATCCTCACCCTTCACCTCAGCTCCCGTTTATCTTTTTCACTTTACTCTATTTCCCCCTTTCATGAACTTTCTAGAAGAGTCAAGAAAGTTCACTTAAGTGAAATATTTATTTCCTTAGTGAGAAACATAGGAAATCCGAGTAATAAAGACAATAATTATTATTTGAGTAATCATTATGCTTTTCATAAGTCAAACTTAGGATAAAATAAAATCTGCTGATATGAGTCACAATTAATTGTCTTCAGCATGCCTGGACACTTAGGCCTATGTTGAGGCACCTTCCAAGATACAAATTTAATAGGAAGCTCCAACCATATCAATACCATATCAATTAGACTAATAAATCATGCTGGAACAATGTGAAAAGGACTCAATGTGCTAGGACTCTCCAAGCAAGTGTGCAATCCCCATGTAGAATAGATCTCCACAGTGCTAGGATGATCACAACATATAATCCATGTCCAAACACCATGATGAGGTAACATGCTCCATAACCATCAAAATTATACCAAGAGGGTGATACATCATTCGAAGGCATTCAAATATGAGAGGAGCCACAAAACCATAAGACAACTAGCACGATCATCTAACAAGGAGAAGTGAATCTCCTCCAACCTAAAACACCAACTCAAGCAAGAAAAGCATCATCTCCAAGAAAGAAAGGTGTGCACGACCAATCCATAAAAAATTCCATGGGTACTGTTATCCACTCAATTGCACTAGCTAGATCTGCAGTTGAGCCGCCAGAGATTGAGCAATCACTTGCTCATTTTCCAGAGATTAGAAATCCAACAGGTCATTTTTTATCAACCTTTTTTGTATTTCCATCCCCTATGGGGCATTGTAATAAATGATATTAGCATGATGAAGTTGTAAAAGACTTGTCCAGTCAATACATGATCAAGAGCATATACTCTAGAGTGTTTTTTCCACTTGTCAATTATCTCTTTCCTGAGAATTTATTCTTAGGCGAGTTATAATTTTTAAGTTTTTTCACTCAAATCACCTCCAAAGCTGGAGTATGTGCTGGTGGTTAGGCTTTGGCATGGAATTCCAATTTCTAGTGTCAAAATGTTTATATTACCATTCTAGGTCATCTATATTAAGTCATATGGAAATTTCGCTAATTCCCCCCTAACCTTTTTTTAATGTTTCGAATCAATAAAAATTTTCCCGCAAACAAACTGTTTTAATTATAAAAGTCATAAAGTCATAAAAATGGAATTATATGTTGTTTTATTCCATGTTGGTGCTCATTTTCTAGGCCAGAGCACATGCTAAACCCATATCCCCCCTTTGTTGAGTCAAAAAAGTGATTTTAATCACTCAAAATTGAACTTTACTCAGAAAAGGTGAAAAAGACATGAAAAATCAAATAAAATCAGCAAGCCTATTATTTAGGAAACATGTCTTGGACATGTTTCCTCATGTCCTGAGTCTAAGAGAGAGGTGGAAAAACCTATTTGAGTGAAAGGCGAGTTAAATAAAGAGGGACTCAAGTGTTGAGTGATGTGGCGAGTGGGTGAAGGTTCCAAAGAAGAGGTGCACACCTCTCCCTTGAGGTGGCACAATCCCAAGAGAAGATGTCAATCCCAAGGAAGGTCTCGCCCTCTCCTCCACCTACCTTTATGAGGTGTCTTTACCATGTTTTTTTGGCACATGGGTGAAGTGAAACTTCACTCCACTCCCTTCTCCCACATGTCCTCACTCAAGAGATGCATCCTCTTCCACTTGTACCATGCATTTTCCTTCGGATGATCACCTCTCATGCTATGAAGGCAAGTCAACCCCTCCATTCTTAACTAATGGGAGTTTGATTTTCCTTGGATTGTATATCATTGTAATCATTCTTTTGATAATGGAATAGAAAAACTTTGGAGGTCAAATCAATGGTGGTGTGTCTCATGTGTTGGTGATTGTTGTCCAAGTTGTATTGAGGTGACATTGTTTCAAGCTTTGTTTATGTATCCTGTTATTGTTGGCCAATTCATAAGAATACTATTATTTAATTGGATAGAGTTGTTAATATTATAGTATTTTCAATTTTATTGTCTATTTACACTAAATATTTGATGTGCATGTGTTGTTTTATGCTAAACTAACATGCCAATTGAGTCTTTTGTGTAGGTGACACCATTTATTTAACAAATCATCTGCAAGGATTTTGTGATGTAGAAAGGGTCATCTCTTCTTGAAGAAGTGAAGGAGATTTATTCCATCCATCATTTTTCAAGAGTTCGACGATATTCTTACCTTTTCATTGCCATCAAAGTGACCCCATTGCCCAAGGGTTCCAAGCACTTCAAGTTTATCTCTTCTCATCTTCAAAAAATTCTTTTAAATCTTTGGTTACTTGGTTACTTGCATGCAAAGAAGAAATCCAATCTAAAAGTTTATGTTTATCATTCTTTTACTTTGCATGCCTCATTTATTAAGTCTACTAATTGGCTAAAAGTTCCATCTTTTGAAGAGAATAGATTTAGTAAAACTTTTTAGCACTTTTTAGGAAAATTTTAAATAAGATTTTTCAAAGCTAAAAGTGTGGTCGCTAGTTGTAATTTTATTTCAAAATCTTGGCATTTCAAAGTGCCTTTATTTTCTGTCCTAAAAGTAGTCAAATAAGTCTTTAGAAAAATTCATTTTTAAAGGCACTAATTTAGTTTTCTTTACTTGGAATTTTTCTATCAATTTTGATAAATCTCAAAAGGTTGTCCAAAGTCGTTTTGGGCATCTTTTGGGATCTTTTCTTTGTTGATTTTCGCAAGTTGTTGGACAGCCAAGGAAAACTCTATCCATTTTGGGCAAGTTTGGAGCATTCAAAGAACTAGGAGCTTCCTACCTATCCAAGAACCATAAACTTCTATAAAAGACCTTGCAAATATTGATCCCAACCTATAAGGATCCAAAATATTCCAAAGAAGAAAGGAGAACAAAAGTCTCAGTGTAATCGAAAGTAATAAAAGAGGGCCTCCTAGTGCCCAGTTTCTTCTCCCCCTTTGGGGGATCGTTGTTGTAGTGTATGTTGGTCTCTTTGCTTCATTTCTTTACTACTTTCATACAATCTAAAGGAAAAATAAGAGTCAATCAATCAATCAGTTTTAACCACAACATATAGCTTAGTTTTTCTTTTGGAAAGTAATACTTAAATTGCTTAGATTACTTTCCTTTTGTTACAATCTCTCAATTTTGAAATTTATTATATGTTGGTAAAATAAACCAATCCCCTCAACTCCCCAGAGTAGGCTCAGTGTTGAAAAGGGGCTGAACAATGTGGATTCTAGTAATTGGTCTCACATTTACTTTATGTAATTTCTTTTATTTGTAAAATTAACCTTTTCCCCTTAGCTCTCGGTGGATGTTCCCGACCCTTCCAATTGCGAGCTTAGCCTTGATCCTTTGGAAGTAAGTTCCACACATAATCAGTTTGGTTAGTTCGAAGTAGTTTAATAGGACAATCTTGAAAGCTACTATTACTTGGTCTAGAAAACTGCCTAGAGGAAGTGTGTGAAGTCATATAGGAACTTTGAGATCTAGGTTCTCCCCATGGTGGACCTCCATAACCTCTAGTGAGTTTTTTGGTGAAGCCATTGGGTTTCGACAAGCTCTCAACAAATTTCTATACTAAAGGGATAGTCTCTTAAGAGGCCAAATCTAGTGTAAATTTGTTTTCGTGCAACAAAGTTTCACTAAAATAAATCCACATTAATCAACTCTCAAAAGCATTCAAGGAGATCTCCAGAGGGTACTTTACACTTTTAGTAGCACAACATACGAACTCATTTTGGTACTGGTCTCAATTTTATTTATCTTGAAAATCCATTTTCTTCAAGCACTCAATTTTTGAAAAACTTTATCTTGGAGTGTCCTTTTTGTTTATGGTAATTCACTTGATAGCATCTACATTTCTCCAATTATATTTTATGCAAGTACATTGTTGAATTGAATTACTTCTTTCATAAGCAATTTTATGTTGAACGAAAATTATATGTTGCTGATCTAAATTTTATCTTGTGTATTGTCCTTTTTGTAATAAACTTCTAGAACACTAATTGCTTAGATTTAGTTTTGAGCCTTACTATTTTTTTCCTTTAGGGACTACCCCCCTTGGCTTCTCTAGGATTTGGACTAGACAGAGGAGTCAAGGATCAGGTGACAACACATTGACTCAAGACTTACCCCCAAGGATGCACTCAATGGATTAGAAGTTTTTCCACGTTAAACCCGAGGTGTGTATAAAAGCAACAACATTCTTTGGTGCCTTTGTCGTGGACAGAATTTTATGTTCTCGGAGTACGACTTTTGTTTCTTTTCTTATTTTTACTTACTTTTGATGCTTGTTGTTTATCTTTAGTAGACTCAATCATATGGAGACTCCACTAATTCCTCACTCGACTAAGTATTCTACTAGAAGAAACTCACAAGGCTTGGCCAATTTCATCCCTAAACCTGAGAAGGTTTACCGGAGGAGATTAGCCAAACTTGCTTCTCATAGAATCCTTGATCAATTAACATCTAAATCTATTTTTGATATACAATTGCTTTTTGACAAAGTTTCTATTTTAGATTTAAATTTTCAAGAAAAAGAAGTGGATGATTATTTTAGTCCTTTGGATTTTTCTGCAATAAATGGTTACCCTCATGCTATCCTTGAAAAAGAAATAGAAAAATTACCTTCTTTCCAAGGAAATAACGTTGTCACTGCTAAATCTCATATTAAAGTGTTTTCCTTATGCATTAACAAGTGGTGTAGCAGCGCAACTCACAACCACCAAGTTATCAAGATGAAACTCTTTGCCTTGTCCCTAGAAGAAGATGTCTCTAATTGGTTCTCCAACCTAGATGACAACAATATTCTACAATCAAAGATTTGATAGATGGTTTCACATAAACATGGGGTGACATAAAAGAACATAGACATTTGTTGGCAACCCTCCATAGTATAAAGAAAAATGAAAATGAGACAATGGAGGAATTCAACTAAAAGTTTAACAAGCTAGTTACTAGTCTTCATACAGATTACAAGCCTCCAACTGCTTCTATTCTCATATATTATGCTGAGGCCTTCAATGGGGAGATCATATATCAAATTAGAGATAAGGAGCCTGCAAACCTTAAAGATTCCCAAGAAATGGCCATCAAAATTGATAAAAATATGCAATCTTTAGGAAAGTCAAATCTCCCAGGTTTTACAAGGGGAGGTCCTTCTAGGCAGGGAGAGAATAAAGATAAGGCAGTACCTTCAGATAGCAAATATAATTCTTATGATCCTCTAAAGGATATAACTAAAATGGTGAAAATAATGGAAGCCAACCATGCAACACAACTTAGTGCCATGAAAAATAGGTTGATAGCCATGGAAAGAGCTCAAAATAATAGATTCCAACCTAGAGTCAACAATGAAAAGTGGAAAAAGAAGAGTCATCCACAAGAACAAAGGCCACCTAATCAATTGGAATCTTCTAATGTAGTGAATGAAGAAGTCCCTCCTTTTTGTAGAGCTTGTGAGGATTTCTTTGAAGAGTCTACTTGTCCAGTTTTTTGCCAAACAAATGAACAAGGGTATCCAAAAACAAGCAATTTTGTGGGATATTCAAGAAATTTTGATCATATAAATAATGTAGGCAAACCACACACTTTATCAATAGATCATTGGATCCAAATGAAGGAAAGAAGTGAAGATGCCAATGAAGTAATTGAAGAAAATTATAATGCAACTAGATTATATGGCAAAAAACCTACACTGGAGCAAATCTTGGGAATGGCTAGATTCAAAGGAGTAACTTATCAAAAGAAAGGGAATGAGGATAAACCAAATCAAAACATTCCCAAAGTGCCAACTCAAAGTATTCCTAAAGTGAACAATCCTCCAAATCCAGAGTTAAACACTGACTTAGGAAATTGGATATTAAATGCCAAGGTGTTGGTATCAGTGTCAGATCTCCTCAAGATTCCTTCACAGAGGGAAAAAATACCAAAATCCATCAATGCTCCCAATGATAAAAGTTTGTTCAAGTATCAAGCAAAATCTAATGAACATCCTGAAGATCCACCTGTTGTGTTAACTAGCAGGGATTGGACTAAAGAAGAAAATCCTCCTTTCTTTGTTTCCTTGGCAATAAATGATCTTACATTGCATAATTATATGTATGATTATGGAACTTCTTCAAATATCGTGACCAAAACAATCATGGAAAGGTTGAGATTTTAGATCACAAGGCCTTATCACAATGTGTGTGCTATGGACTCTAGGGAGATTGAAACCCATGAGGTCATCAAGTCAAATTGGCTTTCCACCCAGATATTACCTTTAAAATGGATGTGCTTATGATTGATGTTACTGATGCTTGGGGATTGCTCATGTCTAGAAAGTGGGGAGCCACTATGGGAGTTTGCATTAATACGGATCTATCTTATGCAACCATCCATTTGTGTCCTTCGTCAACTGAGTCCATCAAACTTCTTAGATAAACATAAAGAAAGTTTCATATTGAAAATCCTAAGACACCTAACAATGAATTTGTTTACTACACACATGCCATGGGTTGTTATGAAGTAATTTCCGACTTTCTAGACCTTGTCAAAGAGAAATTCAAGGATGAGCTACCCAAAGTTTGTAATGTCTGGGATACTATGGATTCATTTGATGGATACTATGGATTCATTTGATGCCCTTTTTCTTGAAGAAGTTCCAAAGGAAAATATAGCTCTTTTAGATTCAAAATTTGGGTCAAACGTGTCAGTTAGATCAGCATTATCAGCATCAACTTGTCAATTATCAGAGGGATCAATCATCTTGTCAAGATGAGTTGGACATGATTTTTGGGCCTTCAATTCCAGATTTTTTAGAATCAGTGGGAATCTACGTTGGTAAAGAGGACATCTTTGAAAAGCCTATAAATGAAAAAATAGAAAAAAATTGTGATCACAAATAAATAGATACTAAGTCAGATCAAGATCCCAGTATTATAAAAATTAGAAAAAATACTTCAAAGAAAAGAAGAAAAAGGGAATAAGCTTGGTAAAAGATTGTAAGGGTGATGATGAGTTTAATGATAAAGATAGTAAAAGTATCATCTCTATTAAGGAAAATGCCAAGCCTTGTATTAAAAAAGCCTACAACAACTCTACTCAGTTGTTGGATGACAAAAAGTCAAATTTTCCAGTGAAAGGACTCCACCCTGAATTGTTCTTCAACGAAGTCATCTGATGTCCATGGGGCATCTTTTGTATCAAATTCTCTAACCTTTCTCCTTTGTACTTTATGCTTTCATTTTTATACATAGTTCAATTTCTTCCTTTTTATTTTCCTTGTATATATATGTACATTATTGTTGCAACTTGTATTTATTATGGGTTTTCATATGTATATGTTACTAATGAGGTGTCTGTGATGTAGGTCATTTATTATGGATTCTCACATGCTCTCCTTTGCGAAAAGATCAAGCACACATCGCCATATGAAGCCAATGTTGTCCATTCACTTGCACTAGCTGGATCTATAGTTGAGTTGCCAAAGACTGAGCAATCACTTGCTCAATTTTTAGAGTTCAAAAATCCATCAGGTCATTTTTTACCAACATTTTTTGCATTTACATCCCCTATGGAGCATTGTAATAAATGAGATTATCACGATGAAGTTGTAAAAGACTTGGCCACCCAAGACATGATCATGAGCATACACTTTATAGTGTTTTCTTTCACTTGTTAATTATATCTTTCCTCAGAATTTATTCTTAGGCGAGTTATAATTTCTAAGTTTTTTCACTCAAATCACCTCCAAAGCTGGAGTATGTGCTAGTGGTTAGGCCTTGCATGGAATTCCAATTTCTAGTGTCAAAATGTTTATATTACCATGATAGGTCATCTATATTGATTCATATGAAAATTACGCTAAGTCGCCCCTATCCTTTTTTTAATGTTTCGAGTTAATAAAAAAATTCCCGCAAACGAGCTATTTTAATTGTAAAAGTCATCAAGTCATAAAAAAATGGCATTAGATGTTGTTGTATGCCATGTTGGTGCTCATTTTCTAGACCAGAGCACCTCCTAAACCCATATCCCCCCTTTGTTGAGTCAAAAAAGTGATTTTAATCACTCAAAATTGATTTTTACACACAAAAGGTGAAAAAGACATGAAAAATCAAATAAAATCAGCAAGCCTATTATTCAGGAAACATGTCTTGGACATGTTTTCTCATGTCTTGAGTCTAAGAGAGAGGTGGAAAAACCTCTTTGAGTGAAAGGCGACTTAACTAAAGAGGGACTCAAGTGTTGAGTGATGTGGCGAGTGGGTGAAGGTTCCAAAGAAGAGGTGTGCACCTCTCCCTTGAGGTGGCGTACTCCCAAGAGAAGACATCAATCCCAAGGAGGGACTCGCCCTCTCCTCCACCTGCCTTTATGAGGTGTCTTTCCCACGTTTTTTGGCACATGGGTGAAGTAAAACTTCATTCCACTCCCTTCTCCCACACGTCCTCACTCAAGAGATGTGCCCTCTTCTACTTGTCCCACACATTTGCCTTGGGATTATCACCTCTCATGCTATGAAGGCAAGTCGACCCCTCCATTCTTGACTAATGGGAGTTGGATTTTTCTTGGATTGTATATCATTGTATATCATTGTAATCATTCTTTTGCTAATGGATAGAAAGACTTTGGAGGTCAAATCAATGGTGGCGTGGCTCATGTGTTGGTGATTGTTGTCCAAGTTGTTTTGAGGTGACATTGTTTCAAGATTTGTTTATGTATCTTGTTATTGTTGGCCAATTCATAAGAGTACTATTATTCAATTGGATAGATTTCGTAATCTTATAGTATTTGCAATTCTATTGTCTATTTACACTAAATATTTGATGTGCATGTGTTGTTTTATGCTAAACTAACATGCCAATAGAGTCTTTTGTGTTGAAGATTGAGTAGTTTCAGAAGATATCCTTATTGTATTTGATAAAGGCAAACCCTAAAGAATATTATTATATTATATTTGTTAATTAGGCCCTATTGTACCTTTGTAAAAGTCAGCCCTATTGTGTCTCAACATGTAAAACACAAAATAAAAGGGTAAAGTAACAAGTCGGTCCAGACCTAATTTTATGCTAGCCAAACCACTATTTATAAGGGAGGCCAATGCCTCATTTGTACACTCACTCACTAGCTTTGCATCCAAGAAGAAAAGTGTGCAAGTTTTAGAGGGAGACACTGCTACAACTAGGAGGTGACTTGGTGGAGGGTTTTACTCTTCCCTAGTCAAGGATTAGAGGAGGATCTTCTGCTTTGTTAGTTCTCTCTTGGAGAGAAGCATTGTTCTTGGTTGGCAAATCTATATTGAGGAAGTTTGTTGGGTTTTTCCCTAGGGTAAATCTCATGAATGTTGTAAATGTTATTCTTTTAGTGATCCTTTATATGTAGTTATTGTGCTAATGGTTTAATAAGTGAAAAAACACTAATATAAATAATTTCTTAAGACATAAAAATCAACATTTTGTGTAGGTGACACCATTTATTTAACAAATCCTCTGCAAGGGTTTTGTGATGTAGACAAGGTCATCTTTCGAGCTTGCTTGCATCCATAATTTTTCAAGAGTTGGACAATATTCTTACCTTTTCCTTGCCATCAGAGTGACCCCATTGCCCAAGGGTTCCAAGCACTTCAAGTTTATCTCCTAATGCCCAGTTTCTTCTCCCCCTTTGGGGGATCACTGTTGTGGTGTGTCTATTGGTCTTGTTATTGCGTAGTTTGTATTTTAGGTCACAGGCTACAGGATAGTGGACAAACTGGCGTAACAAGAACCTTCCCCAACCATTGTCACCTCGATGGGGAGGTTCTTTCTGTTTAGGGAGTTTAGCCCGAGGGAGATGTCCCCGGTAACCTGGAGTTTGAAGAGGCAAAGAATAAAAGGTCAAGAGTAAAGGTTTTCCCTCCTCGCAGGTTACCACCAATATCAGACAATCCGACTAATCAACCAATAAAGAAGTGAAGTCCCTGTTGAGAACACCTGCCCGAAACAAGACAATAACAACACTATCTGTATATTTGCATGTTATAATTCAAAGGGTTAGTACTTCTTGACTATTTGATTTCATTAACAAGCAATATAATAGACAAAATGAGGTCAACGTTCTGCTAAATAGCCTATGCAAGATCACAAATTCATAAATGTCTATAATAATGACCAAGCCAACAGTATTTTCAATCAACAATAGCTCAATAAATGCCTGACGTCATCATTAATTCCTTAATTACTAGTTAGAAGGCTTGTTGCGTCAAGTATGACGTCAGCCTAGGTTAGTAGTGTTAGGGTTAGTTAGGGTTTCAAGAATAAAGTTTTAAAAGATGATTTTTGCACACTACAAACTCAACGTTGTAAGTCTAATCAATGCCTTAGGGTGAAATGGAGTCAAAAGAAAGGTCACAAGGTCTCGAGAGGGTTTAAAGTTCAGAGACTAGAGGGTAGGGTTCTATGGTGCTGCAATGGCAGGGCCCTAGAATCAAAACCCTAAGGGAAGGAGGCTCATTCCGGTGTTGCTTAAGCAAGGCCTCATGCTCCTTCCTCTTTCTCTAAACACACTTGGCAAAATGGCTAGCTTCAAAGTACAAATTTAAGGGAGAAGGTGTTGCAAAGGCAAGGCCTTCAAACCCTAGGAGGTGAAAACCCTAGGTGTAGATTTAACTAGGCCTAGGACGTCTCCTCTTTTCAACTTATAACCTCAATGCTAGCTCAGAAAAAGGGAGAAAAGTGTAGCAACGAATAGGCTATATCTTCCTTTATCAATGGCTAAAACAATTTCTCAAGCACGGGGACATATAGCAATGACCTACTAGTGTGCTTGCTACCTAGGGTTTCAATATTCAGCAATATAGTAGCAATATAATAGCAAATGTAAGAAATTAAGCCTACAACCATTCACTTAAGAAGTTTTGCATGAAAAATCCACTTACATATCATGAAGAATGCATAATCAAACCCTAGTTGTAAACCTTCCATGAGAGAAACACCATAAATGCCAAGAGAAATCCTCCAAGAAGAGATGCGCCTCACTTCCAACACCAAAAATACCAACCAAAAGGCTCAAAGATAGTCTCTCACAAGAGAGTGAGTTGTGTTATGTTCAAAATGAGGAAAAACATTCTCAATTTATACCAATCCATGACCTTTCAATTAAAAAATAGGTCATTAAAACAGTCGACAAGGTTGACTACAAAATTTACACTGTTTTTGCTAGAAAAATAACATAACATGAGCAAAAAGTGGGACGTCAATCCCTTCTGAGGGAGACGTTGGCCCTTTTTGGGCATATCCAACATCCAGAAGCGAGACGTTGGCCCTTCTAGGGCTCCTCCAAGCTGCCACACATGCCAAATAGCTCCATCACACTGTCACACACTCAGGCTAACATTCTACTCTGTTGGGTAATGTCCTGTCCATCAAGGGGCAAACGTTCCATCTGTAGCGGGTGATTCCCCCTAGGCCGGGCTCTGCCAAAGTGTCCTGGGTGGAACGTCCTTCTTTCTTCCTATGCAAAGGCTTATCACAACATTGTCCTGTCTCTGCCATCCAGAAACCATCTGATGGGCTCTTCAGCCCCATGGAGGTTCGAGCTAATCATATCCCCATGTGTACCGGTCCACTGGTACCTGTCCATCGGGGATGGTCCTGCACATCAAAAACTTCGCCCTCCATGGGCTCATTAGTCTTTGGGATCATAGCAATGTCAATCATATTTCATCATTAAATGTATCAAATACATGCATAAAACCCCTAGCATATCCTCTAATAGCTCAAAGACATTACACTGATCTACTATACAAAGTTGAAGAAAAAGACAGAACAACCTATTGGGCTAGTATCCATAAGAAGAGGAAAGTTTCCATAGAAGATTATTCAAGCCATGTACATGAAGTGATATGGTTTAAGGATGTCCAGTCATAGTGAAGACCAGGGGTAGGTATTGTCTGTGGGTGCCTTTGTAGGAGGTGAGCTATAGCCGTCATGGATGCACTTTTTCCAAGCCCCTTTATTGCCTTTGTTCTTTATTTATTGCTTTTTATTTCTTTTTACTTCAAGGTCTGACCGGAGGACACTTCCTTGGCGTGGTGACCAGAGCTGACAGTGTTACCCACTAGTATTTTTGCATAAATGATAAGGTTGGCTCGTGATGAGACTCCCTTTCCCTTGACCATGCAACCAAGGGTCATTTCCCTGGCGTGGTGACCAGATAATGGCAATGTCATACTGCTAGATACCTATGAACATAATGGGTCGGCTCGTGATGAGACCTCCCATCCTCTTGGTTAGGTCTTGTTTTATTGTTTTTCTTTGGGTCCCTTTTGTTTCTTATCGAGAGGCCTTTTACTGCCATCTCGGGGATCCCTGGGCGAAGCATCTCTAGGTTTTATTTCCTATGGATTTTATCTTTTACCAGCTGCTTTTACGCCCTGGGCCTTTAGCCCCTTCTTCCCACAGGACAAAGTGTAACCCTTAAAAGGTTATCATAATGCTCAGACTAGGGGAATGGGATGGATGTATGGGAGATAAGATGTAAAGTGATAGTATGGTGGGAGCGGACGATGGCTCTTCAAATCCCCCCTAGTGGCTAACCAAAACCCATGGATACAAGCTTGCTAGGGCATCTCGTTAATCCCCCCAACAATGGTCAAGTGGGTTAGTGTAATATCCAAGAAGTTATCAGAAATGTAAGGAACCTGATGCATATATAAGAAAGTTATAATGATCAAACATGACACATACCATGATACCTGGACCAATTACCTCACGAAGCAAGAGTCTTCTCTGATGCAAGTCCAAGCCGATGGTGATGGATGCTGCTACTGCTGACAGGAAAAATCTGACAAAGAAGAAGAAGAATGGGCCCTCCAGGGCCATGCTCAGGTCAATCCTGCTCTTGGTACTCCATGTCTAGGACCTGTGGGCCTCGAGACATGATCTCTTAGTTATCCCTAGAAATCGGGGATAACATCTGGCTCCAACTCGGGGACATGTGCTCACCGTAGAGCACATGAGAGCCTCGACATCTCTGGCATAAACCCGCAAACCTGCTCACACTTGAAAAGAAACATCAACAACAAAGGTGGGGTGGTATTGCCACCCTGCAAAATATAACATGTATACACATGAAATAAAACAATCAAGATGCATACGAAGAAACAAACAAGAAATGCAGATGGTATAATACACAGAGAATGCCTACCTACTTCATACTTACCTGTGGAGTCAGGTTACCCCACCTTGGTGGGGTTTGAGGAGGTGCCCGCTAACGGGCACTGTGCGCCTTCTTCCCTCTAGTGTAGACAGGTAATAGGAGTCATTAACTGATTTTCTTCCGACCTTAAAAGGGCCAAGCCAAAAATGATTGTTTTCTTTGATATTAGTAGGCTTCCCTTTATCGGCATCCCACATCCAAACCATGTCTCCCTCCTTGTACTCTTTGACTCTGAAATTGGTCGTTCCTTGAATAACCCTAGTGTATTGTGTAGAGGGAGGTGGGTGGGATTCTGCTATAAAGATTTCCTGTTGTGAAGGATAGATCCGTACATCATCTTCCACCTTCTTTAGTATTTCCACAGTCTCTGATTCCTGAGTTTTGAGATCGTCCATGAGTTGTTGGTATTCTTCTTTCGTGGGCCATTCAATCTGATTCAAATTTTCTTCTTTTGCAAAAGACGTATCTTCCAGAGAACATTTATGAGGAGTCGTCCTGGTCTTGTCACGTGCTTTGTCATATTTGATGGAATCACTGGACCTTTGCTCATAAGTTGTAGTTACAGGTACATTCTGGATAAGACCAATAGTTCCATCTTTCAATGGCCCATCTGATCCTTGGAAAAATTTGTTGAATCGCTCTTTGATAGATGGTACCTTGATGACTTCCCTCAAAGGGATGGTTACAAGCATCTTGGATAATGCCCCTTCAAGGTCAAAATTCATATTAACCCTTTCAGTATTGGATGTTTTAGGAAAGATTACATCCAAAGGTGGGTTTTTTGTTTGGTCAGTGGAAGGTTGGTCCAACTTATTCCTTCTATACACCTGGAACTCTTATTTCTTTAGCTTCTCTTTTGATTCCTGGTCTAGTTTGTTTATTACCGCCATCCTGGCTGACCTGGTTGCTTCTTTGATGGCCTCTTGATGCTCTTCAGCGATGATATTTATTTGAGGGCCCTCTATGAAGTAATCTATATTGTTTACCTGTTGATGGCCACCACTACTGCAAGGACGTTCATGTTCCCAATGTGCTTCACTGTGTTGAAAACACCAAGGGTTTTCATCCACAATGATGGCGCTTGGAACTTTTATGTCTTTGAAAACATCTTTGTTCCACTCAACGAAATTACTTTTTCTCTGTATTGGATAGCCATCTTCGTCTGAATCTTCCCAGGTATCAGAGACATTATCAGGAAAATCACCCCAATCCGTGTCTTCTCCTGTCAATGGAAAAGTGGGACAATCTTGAAACAAGTATGGATCCATTGAAAAGGGTGTTTGTTCATCCTTCTCAGAATGACCAGTATGTAATAGTATGGGAATCCCCTTAAAAGGAAATTGGTCATCTGAGTCATGCTTTGTTAGAAAAGAAATTTCTAACATTTCACGAATCCTTTTAACCTTTTGCAGGATACAAGACATACTAGTGCTTGGATCAGTTTCTTCAAATTTATCGGCTTCACTCACATCTTGATCTTCCAACATCGGTGTGTCCAAGACAAACAAGGCATATTCAAAGTTAGGTTTTTTGTGAGTAGCCATGCCCAAATCCTTGGATAGCTCATGTTGTCTGGAGGCATTCAAAACATTGTTTGTGTTTGAGAAGGTTGTGCTCCATTTCCTTTTGGGAGGCATGGGTTTTACTTCAAGAATTTTCGGGAATTTAGGCTTAGCTTTGGTGACATCCTCATCACTAGACTCTTTGTGGTCATTATTGTGCGAGAGATTGACTTGATGAATGTAATCTTCGAACTCAAGGTTCTGCTCAATCCTGCTAGCAAGGTCTTGTGCTTCTTCTAGAGTCGAGGGTGACCGATCTTTGAGAGTAAACTGCAAAACCCCTTCCAACGAGTTCAAGTAGTGTTGGAGGACAACTTCTTCTGAGAAACTAGACTTGATATTCTTGAGTAAAAGGTTGAACCTATCATTGAAATCCCTAATGCCCTCACTAGAGGCTTTGCAAATATTAGTGTATTGAGAGTAAAGGGAATCCATGCTTTCTTTTTCACACCAATCTTTCTGGAAGGGTTGTTCAAGGTCTTCAGGGATTTTGATGCTTCCTTTTGGGATTTTGTTAATCCATTTTCTATCACTTCCGGTGAGTGAGCTCACAAAGAGCCTTAAGAAGACATCGAGATGTTCTTGTTCGGATTGGTGAAACTGGAAAGAATCACAGAAGTCGGTCCAATGAGAGTTGCCATAGGATCCATCTTCCCCTGAGAATTTAGGTATCCAGGACTCGGCCTTCTTGGGTAGATCATGTAACCCCCCTTGGGTGTTAGGTAAGCTTAAAGGACCAAAGAGTTCTTTATGAGACAATTTGGGAGAACTTACAGGGATGACAGGATTTGTGGAGGTCATAATAGTAGATGCAGGTATATACTGATGTCCACTACGAGTCATCATTAGTTATTTATGGAGTTGCCAGATGATTTGCTTGAAATCATCAAATAAAAGGGAAAACACCCTAGTGGAGTCGCCAGGTAAGCTTGTAAAATAAGGCTCTGAGGCAAGGCTTACCGAAAAGGTTTGTCATCTAAGGAGAATTGACTCAATGTTCCCTGACAACGGCGCCAAAATGTTATCGCACAATTTGTATTTTAGGTCACAAGCTACAGGATAGTGGACAAACTGACGTAACAGGAACCTTCCCCACCCACTGTCACCTCGATGGGGAGGTTCTTTCTTTTTAGGGAGGTTAGCCAAGGGGAGATGTCCCCGGTAACCTGGGGTTTGAAGAGGCAAAGAATAAAAGGTCAAGAGTAAAGGTTTTCCCTCCTCGTAGGTTACCACCAGTATCAGACAATCCGTCTAATAAGCCAATAAAGAAGTGAAGTCCCTGTTGAGAACACCTTCCCAGAACAAGACAATAACAACACTATATGTATATTTGCAGGTTATAATTCAAAGGGTTAGTACTTTTTGACTATCTGATTTCATTAACAAGAAATATAATAGACAAAATGAGGTCAACATTTTGCTAAATAGCATATGCAAGATCACCAATTCATAAATGTCTATAATAATGACCAAGCCAACAATATTTTCAATCAACAATAGATCAATAAATGCCTGACGTCATCAGTAATTGTTTAATTACTAGTTAGAAGGCTTGCTGCGTCAAGTATGATGTCAACCTATGTTAGTAGTGTTAGGGTTAGTTAGGGTTTCAAGAATAAAGTTTTAAAAGATGATTTTTGCACACTACAAACTCAACGTTGTAAGTCTAACCAGCGCCTTAGGGTGAAATGGAGTCAAAAACAAGGTCACAAGGTATGGGGAGGGTTTAACGTTCAGACACTGGAGGGTAGGGTTCTATTGTGCTGCAAAGGCAGGGCCCTAGAATCAAAACCCTAAGGGAAGGAGGCTCATTCCGGTGTTTCTTAAGCAAGGCCTCATGCTCCTTCCTCTTTCTCTAAACACACTTGGCAAAATGGCTAGCTTCAAAGTACAAATTTAAGGGAGAAGGTGTTGCAAAGGCAAGGCCTTCAAACCCTAGGAGGTGAAAACCCTAGGTGTAGATTTAACTAGGCCTAGGACGTCTCCTCTTTTCAACTTATAACCTCAACGCTAGCTCAGAAAAAGGGAGAAAAGTGTAGCAATGGCTAGGCTATATCTTCCTTTATCAATGGCTAAAATAATTTCTCAAGCATGGGGACATATAGAAATGACCTACTAGTGCGCTTGCTACCTAGGGTTTCAAGATTCAACAATATAATAGCAAATGTAAGAAATTAAGCGTACAACCATTCACTTAAGAAGTTTTGCATGAAAAATTCACTTACATATCATGAAGAATGCATAATCAAACCCTAGTTGTAAACCTTCCATAACAGACACCATAAATGCCAAGAGAAATCCTCCAAGAAGAGTTGCGCCTCACTTCCAACACCAAAAATACCAAGCAAAAGGCTCAAAGATAGTCTCTCACAAGAGAGTGAGTTGTGTTATGTTCAAAATGAGGAAAAACATCCTCAATTTATACCAATCCATGACCTTTCAATTAAAAAATAGGTCATTAAAATAGCCGACAAGGCTGACTACAAAATTTACACTGTTTTTGCTAGAAAAATAACATAACATGAGCAAAAAGTGGGACGTCAAGCCCTTCTGAGGGAGACGTTGACCCTTTTTGGGCATATCCAGTATCCAAAAGCCAGACGTTGGCCTTTCTAGGGCTCCTCCAAGCTGCCACATGTGCCAAATAGCTCCATCACACTGTCACATGCTCAGGATAACGTTCTGCTCTGCTGGGTAATGTCATGTCCATCAAGGGGCAAATGTTCCTATTATCGCTCAGTTTGTAAGAAAGGTTTAGAAGCTTGGAAGTAAGACTCAAACTGGCGTAACAGGAGCTTCCCCACCCACTGTCACCTTGATGGGGAGATCTTTCTATTCAGGGTGGCTAATCCCAAGGGAGACGTCCCTAGATATTTATTATTCATCGCAAGAGTCATGAAGAAAGGAGGATTTTCACCGTAGTGGATCCTGAAATGATTTGCTTGCAGCATAATTGGGGGGTCCACAGGCTCAGTCGTTCCTAAAAAGAAGTTGTTGAAGCGTTCTTTAATAGAAGGGATCTTAATGGCTTGTTTTAGAGGAACATTCACATGCATTTTTGACAAAGCCCCTTCAAGGTCAAAATCAAGTGTAATCTTGTCGGCTTTGTGATTTTTAGGAGGAGTAGCCTCAGACGATTTCGACCGATCACTTGTAGATTGGTTCAGGTTCCTTCTCCGATACACTTGGACTTCCTGCTTTTGCAGTTTCTCTCATGATTCTTGATCCAAGTTGTTGATTATTGCTAACCTTGTTGCTCGTGCTTCTTCCTTCAGGGCTTGTTGATGTTCTTCGTCGGTGATGTTTATTTGAGGGCAGTTTGAAAAGAAGTCAAAGTTGTTGACTTGTTGTTGGTCAGCATTGTAAGGACACTCATTTTCCCAATGTGCTTCACTGCACTCCAGACACCAAGGATTCTCATCCACAGCATTTGCAGAGGCGAAAGTATTTGGGACTTCATTTTCACTCTTTGGTTTGTAATTTTGATTTCCCTTTTGAAATGGCCCTTTGAAAGGAGGTCTAGGTGCCTGGGTCTGGGACTTTTCAAGTCTCATGATCTGGTTCATCATTTCCTCTTGATTCTTCATGATGCTATCTACTGAAGCTTGTAGCTTACCAATACTGGTGCATAGATCCGAAGTAGGCTCAGCATTGTGTACCATCTTCTGCTTAACATCTATCTTCCCCCTAGGGTTGGCAAAAGGCTCAATCTTGGATGATAGAAGATTCCCTTCAATCTTTGTTGCAAGTTCTTGGGCTTCTTGAATGGATTGAGGGTTTTTGTCTCTGAGGAGATACCCTAGTTGGCCATTGAAAGATCTAGTATAAATGTGTATGAGATAATCATCTTTTGGTTGATGGCTTGGGGGAATTCGCTGGAGTGCAGCTTCAAATCTGGTATGAAACTCCCATATGGATTCATTTTCACGTTTGGCAATCCCATATAACTGGGTAAGTAGCATGTTTGGATCTTCTTTGATGCTCCACCTTCTGAGGAAGAGTTCTTCAAGTCTATCCATGGTCTTAATGCTTCCATCAGGTAGGCCAAGATACCAACGTCTTGCAGCATCATAAAGGGTAGCAGAGAAGAGTTTCATGACCAAGTCTTCAGCGTCATCAGCAATGGGGTGAAGCTGAAAGAATGCCCAGAAACTACTCATGTGTTCTTCGACACTAGTAGCATCAGTGCCGGTAAACTTAGGCAACCACTTTTCATACTTAGGTGGCATTTGCCTAGGGTAACCAGGTATGGCTGACATGTCTAACGGCCTGAACAAGGTAGA
>ML805621.1:52319-75855 GCA_009831015.1 Picea engelmannii
GAAGGTTATAACAATCAAATATGACACATACCATGATACCTCGGACCAATTACCTCATGGAGCAAGAGTCCTCTCTGATGCAGGCCCAGGCCGGTGGTGATGGAAACTGTTACTGCTGACAGGACAAGTCTGGCAGAGAAGAAGAAAGATGGACCCTCCAGGGCCATGCTCAAGTCAATCCCACTCTCGGTACTCCATGTCTAGGACCATGTGGGCCTCGAGACATGATCTCCTGGTTATCCCTAGATATCGGGGATAATAGTTCCATCTACAACGGGTGATTCCCCCTAGGCCGGGCTTTGCCAAAGTGTCCTGGGTGGAACGTCCTTCTTTCTTCCTATGTAAAGGCTTATCACAACGTTGTCCTGTCTCTGCCATCCAACAACCATCTGATGGGCTCTTCATCCCCATGGAGGTCTGAGCTAATCATATCCCCATGTGTACCGGTCCACTGGTACCTGTCCGTCGGGTATGGTCCTGCACATCAAAAATTTCTCCCTCCATGGGCTCATCAGTCCTTGGGATCATAGCAATGCCAATCATATTTCATCATTAAATTTATCAAATACATGCATAAAACCCCTAGCATATCCTCTAATAGCTCAAAGATATTACACTGATCTACTATACAAAGTTGAAGAAAAAGACAGAACAACCTATTGGGCTAGTATCCATAAGAAGAGGAAAGTTTCCACAGAAGATTATTCAAGCCATGTACATGAAGTGATATGGTTTAAGGATGTCTAATCATAGTGAAGACTAGGGGTAGGTATTGTCCATGGGTGCCTTTGTAGGAGGTGAGTTGTACCCGTCATGGATGCACTTTTTCCAAGCCCCTTTATTGCCTTTGTTCTTTATTTATTTATTTTTCTTTCTTTTTACTTCAAGGTCTGACCAGAGGACACTTCCTTGGCGTGGTGACCAGAGCTAATAGTGTTACCCACTGGTATTTTTGCAGAAATGATAAGGCTGGCTCGTGATGAGACCCCCTTTCCCTTGGGCATGCAACCAAGGGTCATTGCCTTGGCGTGGTGACCAGACAATGGCAATGTCATACTGCTAGATACCTATGAACATAATGGGTCGGCTCGTGATGAGACATCCCATCCTCTTGGTTAGGTCTTGTTTTATTGTTTTTCTTCGGGTCCCTTTTGTTTCTTATCAAGAGGCCTGTTACTGCCATCTCGGGGATCCCTGGGCGAAGCATCTCTAGGTTTTATTTCCTATGGATTTTATCTTTTACCAGCTGCTTTTACCCCCTGGGCCTTTAGCCCCTTCTTCCCACAGGACAAAGTGTAACCCTTCAAAGGTTATCCTAATGCCCGAACTAGGGGAATGGGATGGATGTATGGGAGATAATATGTAAAGTGATAGTATGGTGGGAGAGGATGATGGATCTTCAAATCCCCCCTAGTGGCTAACCAAAACCCATGGATACAAGCTTGCTAGGGCATCCCGTTAATCCCCCCAACAATGCTCAAGTGTGTTAGTGTAATATCCAAGAAGTTATCAGAAATGTAAGGAACCTGATGCATATATAAGAAAGTTATAATGATCAAACATGACACATACCATGATACCTGGACCAATTACCTCATGGAGCAAGAGTCTTCTCTGATGCAAGTCCAAGCCGATGGTGATGGATGTTGCTGCTGCTGACAAGACAAATCTGATGAAGAAGAAGAAGAATGGTTCCTCCAGGGCCATGCTCAGGTCAATCCTGCTCTCGGTACTCCATGTCTAGGACCTGTGGGCCTCAACACATGATCTCCTAGTTATCCCTAGAAATCGGGGATAACAGGTCTCTTTGCTTCATTTACTTTACTACTTTCATACAATTCTAAGGAAAACTAAGAGGCAATCAATCAATCAATTTTAACTACAACACATAGCTTAGTTTTTCTTTTGGAAAGTAATACTTAAATTGCTTAGATTACTTCCCTTTTGTTACAATCTCTCAATTTTGCAATTTATTTTATGTTGGTAAAATGAACCAATGTCCTCAGCTCCCCAGAGTAGGCCCAATGTCGAAAAGGGGTTGTACAACGAGGATTCTAATAATTAGTCTCACATTTACTTTATGCAATTTCTTTTATTTGCAAAATTAACCTTTTCCCCTAAACTCCCAGTGGATGTTCTCGACCCTTCCAATTGCGAGCTTAGCCTCGATCCTTTGAAAGTAAGTTCCACATAGAATCAAGCTGGTCAGTGCGGAGTAGTTTAATAGGACAATCTCGAAAGCTACTATTGCTTGGTCTAGAAAACCGACTAGAGGAAGTGTGTGAAGTACGACAAGAAATTTGATATCTAGGTTATCCCTATGTTAGACCTCTGACACCTCTAGTGAGCTTGTTGGTGAAGCCATTGGGTTTCAGCAAGCTCTCAAAAAATTTCTATACTAAAGGGATAGTCTCTTAAGAGGCCAAATCTAGTGTAAATTTTCTTTCTTGCAACAAATTTTCACTAAAATAAATCCACATTAATAAACTCTTAAAGCTTTTAGGGACATCTCCACAATGTACTTTACACTTTCAACAACACAACATATGATCTCATTTTGGCACTGGTCTCAATTTTATTTATCTTAAAAAGCCATTTGCTTCAAGCACTCATTTTTTGCAAAACTTTATCTTGGAGTTGTTGATATTATGGTAGTTGTGGGAGGTATTTACCTCCACATGTAACCCTGATGAGAATAGAATATTTCGGGAAGCAAGAAGAAACCCTAATGAGTTGGCTAATAACCCTAGAAGACATGTTGGTTCAAGAGGATAACTTGTATTAGGTTATTAGCCTCCAAGAGAAGAAGTCAGCTAGAAGAAATAATATATATTGAACAAACAGATACCCAGAATGAGAAGTCGGCCCAGGCAGTTAGCCAGAATTAGTATAAATACAGGAGGCCAGTCTTCATTATGGCAGGCATTCTCAAAATTGTAGAAGCATCACTTGTGCACACTCCAGTTTCCCAGTTGGTGCGCAATTCTGGAGGAGAGTTGTCGTTGCAGCTGCTACAGCTAGCAAATTTCGGTTTTGGCTTGGACTATCTCTTGGTTAGGGTTTGGACTATCTGATCAGCTCTTGTTTGATGCTCTATCCTTGGCAAAAGGTGCACTAAACTTTGTTTGGCTATCTAGCCTAGGGTTTGCTTTCGGAATGATTCTCTGTGAAGGTTAAGGTGCTCGGAGGGTGGCTTCGGCCTATGGTTGGGTGACAATAATGATATTGTCGATCGTAAAACGAGCACATCCATTATATTCTAATAGGTTATGGGCCCACACCTCCTTCATTTAGTCTAACCGCTGGAAGGAAGCATAGCCATGAGGATATTAAGCTCATTGAAGAACTGTTGCTAGGGTTTCTAGCAGGAGTAGTCACCAAAGCACTGCAACTAGGATTACTAGTAGGTGCAGTTGCAGAAACCCTAATCCTCTCGTTGAGGCACCTTAAGTGGAGGGATTGACCTAATTTTTGAATAGATCAGTGCACCCTAGCCTAGCACATCTCCTGGTACTCTCAGCAAGCCAAGACGTCAAGTTTGAGTTTTTGGTCAAATCTAGGGTTGACCAAGTCAAAGCAACCATGACTTATTCTATGAAGTCAGAAAACAAGTTAGATGGAACTTCTAACTTCAGAGTGTGGAAGACAAGGATTGACCTCATCCTTGCCAAGAATAAGGTGTTGGATATCGTGAAACAAGAGTTTGAAGAAGGAAAAGAGAAGGAACCGCAGAATGTTGCAATTATGGAGAAGTTCAAAGACGGTGACATCAATGCCATGAGTATCATAGTGGACTCTATAAAAGACCACTTGATACCCTACATCTCCCATCTTGACTCATCAAAGAAGATGTACGATGCCTTAACAAACCCCTTCTTAGTCAGAAACATTGGACAAGTAATGAGTCTGAAGAATGAGCTTCGTGACATGAAGATGAATGATGATGACAACATGACATCATATTTTGTGAGAATCTCTCAGTTAAGAGATCAACTACAAGCTATTGAAGAGATCATCTCAGAAAAGGAATTGGTAAATATAGTACTCAATGATCTTCCAAAGACATGGGATGCATTTGTCGCAAGCATGAACAAAAGGAAGGAGACACACGAAGCATCGGTTGCAGAAGAAAAGGAACCTACAAAGAAGACTAAGCATGATGGAACATCTTCTTCTTCTAAAAATAAGGTAACAATACTCTTCATAAGTTCTTGTATGTACCATATTTTCCGTACATATCTTGCATATCTATTTTCTAGAAGATAAGATGTTCAAAGAGGAACTAAACCTATGGAAGATCAAATAAGACAAGGACTTGCTATCATTATGACTACAAGTCAGACAATACACATGAAAGGATGAAGTACATCAAACAATTCATGTGGAAGTTATTACATAAGTAATAGCTAAAAGATAAGCTGAATTCAGAATCAATCTTGAAGAAACTTAGAAGAAGCAAAGACAGAAAGAAGTTAGCAATCAAGAGGAAATTGGAGAAAGACTTATGACACTTTGCAGAAGGATGCAAACGGAAGTGTGGACTCTGTTAGATGGAGGGAGCCGATCATATAAAGAAGATCATGCATTCATACATGAAGCAAAGATTATAAGGGAGCTATCCTATGATCCATTGAAAATGATGAAGTATATATCCATGGTAGCATCCATGAAAGGTAGTACGTGTTCAATTCAACCTTAGAAGAAGTCTTCTTCGAAGAAAAGCCTTAAAGTATCCCTGGTTGTGCATCCACATCCGTGATCCTATGATGAAAGAAAAAAGTGGGATCTTTAGGGCATGGAATCTATAAGAAACTCCATGGACCCAAGAGCTAAATAAAGACATGAGGAAGAACATGAAGATTCCAAGAAAGAAAGAGAAGCCAAAACAACCAGTTATTGTATCGAGAATCACAAGATTACTAGCCTGATATGAACTCACTAAAATAAATCAAGAAAAGGAACTGAAAGTTGTAATGACGAACAATGTATATGAATGCAAGCATTGCAATATCCAAAACTAGAGGTTCTCCCAGATGGAGGGAGAAGACTATGATGATTACTTGTTCCAGTAAACCAGACATACCTCTACATGAGCCATTATATCATCCAAAATATCCATGGGTTGGAGTTCTACATCAGATGAATGCAAAGACTATTCTCCAGAGCAATTGAACAAAGAGCGCATGAAGAGAAACCTCAAGGCTTTGAGGTATACCAGAAAGTGACCCTTGTATGCAGACGGAAGAAGACAACTTGGTGGAGAACCTCCAATGCACAACAGAAGCGTGGTGAAGACTTTCTATAATAGAGATATTGTATCAGAATGATTACCCAGAAGATCAGGATGATGGATTGCCAATCCATGACAAAGATCTCATGATGACAGAAAAGAGTGCCACATGGATATGTTCTAGTTTAACCCTTGCCACGATGTTGTGAGCTAGCAGGAATCAAGAGGAATCCAACAATGATATACTTTATTGATCAAAGCTACATGAAGTCTTCAGAGAAAAACCAAGTGCTCCAGACTAAAGTACATTTGAAATCAAGCATTACATTATCCATGATGAAGTCCAGAAAGAAGAAAGTGGTTCTCCAATACATATCTCCACAAATGAGCAGATAAGCAGACATCTTGGTAAAGCTTCTATCCAAAATGAAAGAGTTTGCATACTCAAGCTGGAGCTTGTGGAGATCACTTCCTTATTGAAAAAGGAAGAGATGACTCCCAGGTTGGGAGGGAACACTGATGTGTTATTGACTCATGGACATTCATTCTTCAGTTCAAAAAATGGTTCAGGATGAGCAGTTCCTTTCTAGTTCGGAAAGTGGTTTGAGATTTCTAACGAACAAGCATTTTCCAGCTCAGAAAATGGTCCAGATCGAATGGTCATTTTCATAATGAAAATGGTTCGATGGATTGTTGATGCACAATAGACAATGATTTCCCATTGTGGTTAACACGGGGAATGGTCTAGGGCAGTCTCTCTTCTCGAGGGTTACTCAAGAAGACTGGCCCGCTTCGTTGGACAACGATTTCCCATTGTGGTTAACATGGGGAATGGTCCGTTTTGGAGGTTGGTGTAGGATAGTCATTTCCTTTGGAAATGGTTCGGACAACCATTCCTTAGGGTGGATTCATTCTCTCTAGGTTGCACTTTGTTTAGTGCCAGATGAATGGCCCAGGGTGGGGAATGGTCCAAGTTCAACAATCAGGGATAGACATTCCTTAGGGAAGACTCATTATCTCCAGGTTACATTTTGTTTAGTGTTAGAGGAATGGCCCAGGGTGGGGAATGGTCCAGGTTCAACAATCAGGGACAAACATTCCTTAGGGAAGAATCATTCTCTCCAGGTTACACTTTGTTTAGTGTCGGAGGAATGGCCCAGGGTGGGGAATGGTCAAGGTTAAAAAATCAGGACAATTATTCTTTCTTGCTTGAGAAGAATAGTCCAGATAGCTCATCATTGATGTTTTACCTTTTGAGGGCAGATGCTCTTCCAAAATCTCACAGATGTGATTGGAAGAATGGCCCGGATGATGCAGATTATATCCAGAGGGGGGTAGGGTATGTATACCTTCGTAAACTTTACCAGTCAAATCGCTGGGCGGAGGGGGGTCCCTTGTCCCACAAACAAGGGGGTCTCATACACCAATTTGGTGTGCTGGCTTGGTCGTGACCTTAAAAATAGATTATTATTATTATTATATCATAACATTGTTTCTGTGCAGGTTGATATCAGATGATTGTTATGAAGACTGTATGTTTCTAGACAATAGTTGTATACTACTGTGGTGGATATGTTCCACTGTTTGTGACTATATGTCATTGACTAAGTACCTGTGTGCTACTTGGTGTGGTAGTGTACCATTGGATTGTAGTTGTGTACTACTATGGATAGACACAGTTGTGCTCTATTGAATGATATTGTTTTGATTGCCTTGAAGACTATCAACAGTGTTGAAAATGATTATCAGTTAGATGGATAATCAATGGATAGAGATTTCCTAGACGGAAAATGGTTCAGGACATTTACTCTTCTAGGACATATGTCCAGATTAGAAGAATGGATTTTGTGTCACTTTGTGGTGCGAGTGACTTATCCAACATCATGTCTAATTACTTAGATGGAGTATGGTTTCGAGAGATGATGCAGCTAATGACACTGATGGTGATGATGGTGCTCATGATATAGTCTATACAACTATGTTGATGCTACCAAGTGAATGGTATGTTTGTGTTCAAGACCATTACTTGTAATACCTCCCTAGCTAGGAGGGAGTGTTGATATTATGGTAGCTACGAGAGGTATTTACCTCCACGTGCAAACCTGACGAGAATAGAATATTCCGGGAAGCAAGAAGAAACCCTAATGAGTTGGCTAATAACCTTAGAAGACATGTCGGTTCAAGAGGATAACTTGTATTAGGTTATTAGCCTCCAAGAGAAGAAGTCGACCATAAGAAATAATATATATTGAACAGTGTAATGTCCCCACTTTGGGACATCATCATAGTGCAGAGGTTTATGATGACCACGGTAGCCAGATGGATGTCATAGCGAGTACAGGGATTATGGAGAGGCATTGTGGGGTCTGGCTTGCATTTCTCATCATTTTTCATCATTATGAGCCATTATGCACAGGTCGGCTTTGGTTCCATTGCATTCCGACGATTTCCATGATTTTGACTATTTTGGGCTATAAGTTAATTAAATTCATTGAAGAGGTGATTTTGGGCACATTACTTGGAGGAACCTCTCACTGTAATAACTCATTGGAATCGGGAGGAGCAACACTACGGGATGGGATAGTGAGAAGTGATTTTTAGTGGCCAGGGGATCCACAAGGAGAGATAAGGTGTTTTTCAGAGGTAAAAAGGTTAATTAATTAATTAAATATTAATAAAATGAAAGTCACTTTGGAGGACAAGGTGAGCCAAAAAGTATAAAGGAAAGACAAGGGCCTCTACTCATTCATTATTCATGTATGATCATATTTTGATATCTGGCTTTTAGCCAGTGAGCCCAACATTGGGGGTTTTGAGGGTTTTGACTTAACAAACCCTAGAGGACGATTCGGTGGTGAAAGATTCCACCTAGCTTGTCCCAAGCTTGGTCTCGGAGATGCAATACACTCCCACACCATTCTAGTTCTAGATCTACTCAATTGCAAGAGGATTTTACATCAATTACATGTGCAGATAGAGAGAGGGTGCACCAATTGAGGGTTTCCAACAAGAGGGGTGCACCATCCATTGAGGGAGGATTCATTCTAGCTGAGGAGAAGAGATTTTGGGAATTCTAGGTATTGGGTTTTCCTTGCAGGTGTCTTGGCATCACTCTTGGTTGTTTCCGGGGGCATTTCAGCGGAGGGTTTATTTGTATTGAGATTGGGACGATTTCCCAAGAGGAGGGCGCACCATTTCTTGGAGGGTGGCTAGATCCAAGGGTTTAGCAAGTCCTTTGATGATTTGAGCACTTGGGTTTTCATTGCAGCGTCCCGATCTATTGTTCTAGCCGATTTGTGGAGCCATTGAAGGTCTCTAGGAGAGAGGCTGAATTATTAGGGTTTCATCCATCTAGGAGGGCGCACCACACATTGGAGGAGATTCAGATCCATGGGGTTTGAGAAGGATCTTGGAGATTCGGGCACCTGGGTTGTTTTTTCCATCACCCGATGTACTGTTTGGCATCTTTCTTGAGGTGATTGGACACATTTGGAAGCATGGCCGAATTGTTGAGGAGCTTCAGCATTCCAGCAGGACGTGGCATCATCCAGTTAGGGTTTCTACACTTCATACGACCATATCTACCTTGGCATTGGGTCTTCATCTCTTATCCAACCTTTGGAGGCTTATTTTATATTGTTGGGAGCTTTTTGTAGCAGTTCATATTTCTATCTTGGAGCCATCTGTTGAGCAGTCTAGATCGGCATCTTCATTGTAGCAGGTTCCTCTATTTCATGAATAAAATCATATCTGGGATGTTTTGGCTTGTCTATCATATTGCATATGGTTGAGGTATGTTCCATGATTGTATCTTCTTGTTATTTGCTGCAACACACATATAAACACATCAGTAAAACCCTAAATGTAACTGTAAGAAAAGTGTTTGACGAAATACCACAACCAGAAAAAGTTTTAAAAGACACCAAAACCGTGATGATCCTTGCATAATGGCTTGGGATCATTACAGTGGTATCAGAGCTTAAATCCTGCCAACCTGAGGGGTCTCTCATAGGGATAAATGGATAGTTGGAAAGAAATGGACGAGATATCCTTTGAGATAACATGCTTGGAGATAAAATATTCCTTCATTAGTGAGGAAACTAAGGCCCTAATAACCCTCCAATAGTATGCAGCTTATAGAAATCCCCATTAGAGCAAAGATTACATAGGATCATCATAGAAGATAAAAAGATAAAAGAAGCAGCTAGATGGTGGGAAGAACAGAGAAACCCCACGCCCATTAGGAGCACACAACCTTGCCACTATTGCAAGGGGTCGTGGGAACCAGATCATAGGTGCAGGGGTAAGGATCAGAAGCACACTATTGAGGCACACTATGACAGTGATGATGAGGTGTGTGAGGATGGAGCGATAGATGTTGATTTGGAGCAGTCCGATGATGATAGTGACTCTTGCACAGAGGCTAGTGATAGTGACTCTTGCACAGAGGCTGATGATTCTAGCACACTTGAGGAGGATAGTGACCCTTGTATAGTCGATAGGCAGTTGGATGGACAAGACGATAGCACCAGTGTCTCAACAGACATATCACATACCATTGATGACCCTACACCTCAACAGAGTAGTGACACTAGTGAGGATTCACACATGTTAGCACCTACAGATGACCAACTTCCTATGGTGGTCGTGACACATCTGTCATCTTTACAGACACCTATGACAACCACATCACATGAGGATAACAGTAGCATAGAGGAACCGTACGTGAGGGATGCATGCCATGGACCTGTAAATCCATAGATCCAAGAGGAGAAATAGGATGTGTAGACAGTTGACCTTACACATGCAGATCAACATGAGGATATTGAGTCACAGATTTGGGAGACTCCATTAGTTGAGCAGATTGTGGAGACTGACAGGTTTATCAAGCACTTACTTCCAAGATTGGCCTGCATGGATGAGGATGCACTCTTTAGTAGTCAGGATGACCATAGCACGTGTCTAGATACATCTATATGGGATCCAGGCACAAATGATAGTAGTAGGTTGAGTGCATAGGAGGATACAACCGCTCACACCATATACAGTATGATTCAGAGGGAGCTAGCATTTGAGGATGATGTGCAGTTACGTATGGGCAAACCCAGTGGCACAGTAGGCATCAAGCAGTTCAACACTTTATCTTCTGCAGAGAGAGTTGTTGAGGATTTTAGTGATGGCACTAGTAGTGAGAGGCATGAGGTGGTACTTCAACATGACTATGATCAGGACAACCACTAGACATTTTGATGAGGCTATGATCATGACAACCACTAGACATTTTGATGACACGCATGCATTGGTGGCCGATTACTGCTGGAGAGCATTAGGGGTACATGGTAGTTCAGACGAGGGATTTTCCATGGATGGTTTTCGTACTCTCAGGGAGAGAGTATCTATGATGAGGACCGACTACCAACAGTTGTTGACTGATGGGGACTGCCTATTGAGGATGGGTGAGATGTATCATGAGGCTTTGAGGGAGCAGGAGTTGGAGGTGGACAGACTCACTCATGAGTTGGAGAGCACTCGAGGGTTCTTGAGAGGCACACAGACAACCCTTCAAGAATTAGAGTCCAGATCAGAGGAGCTTCTTGAGGAGATTCGTCAGAGATCCACTTCACCTATCTTGGTGGATACCCAGATACATCATTCGATCACATCGTTGGAGGATGTTGGTGGTCTGGCAGAGGAGCACCAGTTGATGGAGGAGCCTGTGGAGTGCACAGGATCACTGATGAGTATGGAGAGTCATGATCCGGAGGCGAGGATCTTTGAGACAGTTGGGCACTCACCTACACATGGGGACTCCAGAGCCAGGGGCATTATTGATGACACTTCCATTTGTGTCCCAAGAGAGATTTACCATCATGTAGAGGTTGATCTAGTAGTACACCTAGGATCCATGATCTGGCAGGAGTATACAAGGGACTACCTGAGTATGCAAGAGCATATAGTAGTGAGTGATAACTCATTGAGACATGTAGAGATTTACAGTGAGATCTAGAAGGGTGTATTGATGTGTAGGGAGGAGACACACTTCGGGGAGCATGTAGATGCCTCTCCTTTGCAACAACCCATAGCTATGAGAGATCACCTTTGCAGTATCAACAGTTGCATGGGAGATGAGACAAGGAGAGTGGCTAGGCTGAGACCACCTAACATGAGTGTTTTTACAACATCCAACAGGATAGAGGTGGATCATCATAGGCAACCAATTGAGACTTGGTACGTGGTGGTGAGCATCATAGGCCAAGTGATAGCATATGAGCACAGAGGGTTTCCGACAATGATCAGTCCGACACAGGAGCAACTAGCGGAGACTAGAAGTGATAAACTTCCAAGTTTGCCATGGGATCCAAAAGTTCACTTGGTTAGTAGGATGTTTCACTACATGATGACCCAGGTTGCGCCAGAGAGTCACACACTCCACCAGGGGTCGGTTTGGAGTGGGTCTATAGGGATTTGTCCGATAGAGCGAGGTAGCATTTCACTCTTGACCATCAGGGTTGGACGTGGAGACGGGTGGATAGGTACTTCTTCTGCAGAGATGTCTTCACAGACACAGTTTTTGGACAATAGGTCCGGTGGTCATAGGTATTTCAGCTCGAGGATCCAGGAGAGGAGGGTCCAGTATGTATGCAAGGGGCAGACAGTCGTGGTCAGAGTAGTCCAGGGCTAGCATGGTGATCTTCAACAGAGATTTGCGTGGGACCCAGGGATTGCAAGGTTGGGCATTTCACTCACTGATAGAGGTGAGTGGACCTTTGCAGGGGGAAGTTGTTCTAACTTTCCATTGAGCTTCAATGTTGAGAGGAGTGCATCGCTTGTGAGTGTCTCACGGAGGTCTTGCAGCACCTCATTCTAGCATCAACATGTGCAGTTGATGGAGGCCGTATGGTTGATGGAGGCTGTATGGATCTTGGTAGAGACTTGGAGGATGGATTCATTTCGAGATGACGCCATGTGTCATATACATAAGACTCCCGGAGTTGGTATATTTCAGGGTTCTGCTTCCTAGGGGCTAACAGTTCATGACTTGATATGGGACCCATGGGGCAGAGTGCATGATTGTTCATCCTTGGATGGGTTATGTTTTGTATCCCATAGGTGGACATGGGATCCTAGTATTATAATTGAGGGGATTGGGTTATTGCTTGAGGACAAGCAATTTTCTAGCAGGGAGGACTGTAATGTCCCCACTTTGGGACATCATCACAGTGCAGAGGTTTATGATGACCACAGTAGCCAGATGGATGTTATAGCAAGTACAAGGATTATGGAGAGGCATTATGGGGTTCGACTTGCATTTCTCATCATTTTTCATCATTATGAGCCATTCTGCATAGGTTGGCTTTGGTTCCGTTGCATTCCGACGATTTCCATGATTTTGACTATTTTGGGCTATAAGTTAATTAAATTCACTAAAGAGGTGATTTTGGGCAAATTACTTGGAGGAACCTTTCAGTGTAATAACTCATTGGAATCGGGAGGAGCAACACTACAGGATGGGATAGTGAGAAGTGACTTTTATTGGCCAGGGAAGCCACAAGGAGAGATAAGGTGTTTTTCAGAGGTAAAAAGGTTAATTAATTAATTAAAGTGATTTAATTAATTAATTAAATATTAATAAAATGAAAGCCACTTTGGAGGGACAAGGTGAGCCAAAAAGTATAAAGGAAAGGCAAGGGCCTCTACTCATTCATTATTCATGTATGATCATTTTTTGATATCTAGCTTTTAGCTAGTGAGCCTAGCATTGGAGGTTTTGAGGGTTTTGACTTAACCCTAGAGGACGATTTGGTGGTGAAAGATTCCACCTAGCTTGTCCCAAGCTTGGTCTTAGAGATGCAATACGCTCCCACACCATTCTAGTTCCAGATCTACTCAGTTGCAGGAGGATTCTACATCAGTTACATGTGTAGATAGAGAGAGGACGCACCAGTTGAGGGTTTCCAGCAAGAGGGGTGCACCATCCATTGAGGGAGGATTCATTCTAGCCGAGGAGAAAAGATTTCGGGAATTCCAGGTATTGGGTTTTCCTTGCAAGTGTATTGGCATCACTCTTCGTTGTTTCTCGGGGCATTTCAGCGGAGAGTTTATTTGTATTGAGATTAGGACGATTTCCTAAGAGGAGGGCACACCATTTCTTGGAGGGTGGCTAGATCCAAGGGTCTAGCAAGTCCTTTGATGATTTGAGCACTTGGGTTTTCATTGCAACGTCACACACATATAAACACATCAGTAAAACCCTAAACATAACTGTATGCAAAGTGTTTGATGAAATACCACAACCAGAAAAAGTTTTAAAAGACACCAAAACTGTGATGATCCTAGCATAATGGCTTGGGATCATGACAAACAGATAGATACCCAGAATGAGAAGTCGGCCCAAGCATTTAACCAGAATTAATATAAATACATGAGGCTAGTCTTCACTTTGGCAGGCATTCTCAGAACTACAGAAGTAGCACTTGTGCACACTGTAGTTGCCCAGTTGGTGCCCAAGTCTGGAGGAGAGTTACCGTTGCAGGTACTGTAGCTAGCAGATTTCGGTTTTGGCTTGGAGTATCTCTTGGTTAGGGTTTGGACTATATGATCAACTCTTGTTTGATGCGCTATCCTTGGGGAAAGGTGCGCTACCCTTTGTTTGGCTATCTAGCCTAAGGTTTGCTTCCGAAATGATTCTCTATCAAGGTTAAGGTGCTCGGAGGGTGACTTCGGCCTATGGTTGGGTAACAATAGTGATATTGTTGATGGTAAAACGAGCTCTCCATTATATTCTAACAGGAGTATCGTTTTTGTTTATGGTAATTCACTTGCTAGCATCTACATTTCTCCAATTATCTTTTATGCAAGTACAATGTTGAATTGAATTACTTTCATAAGCAATTTTATGGTGAATGAAAATTATATGCTGCTGATCTAAATTTTATCTTGTGTATTGTCCTTGTTGTAATAAACTCCTAGAACACTAATTGCTTAGATTTAGTTTTGAGCCTTACTATTTTTTCCTTTAGGGACTATCCCCCTTGGCTTTGCTAGGAGTTGACCTAGACAAAGGAGTCGAGGATCAGGTGACAACACCTTGACTTGAGACTTGCCCCCAAGGACACACCTAGTGGATTAGAAGTTTTTCCGCATTAAGCCCAAGGTGTGTATAAAGGCGGCAACAGGTACCATGTTGCAAATCATATCTTGTGTTGAAAATCGCGATAGTTTCCCTCATGCAATATGAGGGCTAACGCCATCACTTAAACCAATTTGGCTTGTTGGACATGTGTTAAGTCCCTTTGATGATGGAGGGAAACTAACTCTAAGAGGTCAAACACCTTCCCTCACACACACACACGCAAGGGCTCTACATCCACCAGGGTTTGATCCTGGGCTGTTTTCATGGCAGCACCCTCTGCCAACCATTAAGACAGCCCGACGGATGCTAAGAATATCTCCACTAGGACTTTTTCTGATCTCATTGCTGTCTTATCAGCTTTAAGATAGATAAGTCTGTTGTATTTCTATGCTTTTCTATACAATATAAGTATTATTTCAAAAAAACAGAAATCTGCACAAATTGCTGGGTACAAAATCAGACCTTTGTAATGATTACTGGGCACAATCAGACCCCTGTGACAAGTGCTGGGCACAAAATAATACCATTAAAACATCTTCTGAGTGTAAAACCAGACCTCAGAAACACCTGCTAGGCATAAAATCAGACCCCGGATCCATAAATCCGATTGCTGGCCAAAAATCAGTCCCATAAATCCAATCGCTTGCATGAAAAAATGTAAACCAGGTTTCTATATCAACATACCAAACATGAAAGCACAGCATAAATACTCAAGAAAAAATTATGGAAAAAGACCTGCAAATCAGATTTCTGGGCATGTAAAAATTAAAAGTTAAAATGCACATCAGGTCTGCAAATGAGATTGTTTGGAATGAATTATCTTGGTTGGGATTCAAAACTGATCACACATAGAATCCCAATTAAGAATTCAAGACCATTACAAAGATTTCTGGGTATAAGAAACATAGATCAGACCTACACATGAAACACTGCAAAACCAAATTGTTGCAGTCAAAAGGCTGCAGAATCAAATTGCTACACAGAATATCAACCCATACAATACTTCATACCCACATCATGCAAAACGCAAGAAACCCTTCTGCTTACGATGTAAGATGATGCTCTGCATTTTATGGTGATCTTGACCAGGAAGCTTGTCCTCTTTTGGCTACCAATTCTCCGTGAATTTTGGACTAAAAGTGCTTTAGTGCTTTTCCCAGATTAGACCATTTTGCTTTTCTCTTTTTCTCCCATGATATTACCCTTGCTAATTTTGTTCCATGTTATCCTTCCAGAATAGCACTCAGCTAAAAGTAGAGATCCATGGTAAATTCATTAATGTTTATCATTTCAGAATAGTAGAGTAAAAGTATCATTTTAAAGTCCACATAGACTAATTTGGCCCATCAAATCTGTGTTAAGCCCCTTTCATGATAAAGGGAAACCAACTCGAGCTAAAATTATTCGCTCTCTAACAACAGCAGTCCACTAGCATAAATAATCCTTCAAGCCAAAAAGGTTAGTCTATATGAATAATATTGAAGCAATTCCAATAATAATGCATAACATGTAGTGATTTTCCACAAATATTGCTAGCTAATCTCAACAAATGCTTTGCTTATTTAATGTGCCATGATCTCTGTAACAAGCTTTACAATTGTTCTCCTACAATGCCTAGATCCTGTATAAGCCCTAAACGTTATCTTTGAGTGTCACACATTATTCATTTAGATTACTTGTTCAGTTCCAACATCATCTTTGTTTTTTAACAGATCGACATATTCACAATTGAGTCTTGGCCACTTACATCACCCACATTTAAGGCTCATAACACTATTTACCTGAAAAAATGAAATGGGATGAGACACATGGAGACACAGGAATTGAATGAAAATAATTTACATTAATTTTTAAAATACATTCTTGAGGCACACTCAAGATAATATTTACTGGGGATCTGACCTGCTTTCCCATTACAAGTAACAACATACAAGGGAGAGTCTTCGTATTGAAAGTTCATTGAAGGTTATCTCCCTGTCTTACATGTAAGCCGACTCTGATTGTGACAATATCTGTGGATCCCTCTATAATGTGGTTTCCATCCACTTAAAAACTGTAGAGTACTTTTCTCTATCTCCAAGTGAAATCAAGAAAGAATATCATACAATAATGCAGGTGAAATAAGAATAGGTTGTTTTTGATGGTTGTGAAAATATATCTCGCAAAGAGCCTCTCCTGCCACACGCCAAGCAAAATAACATTTGTATGTATCTTTTTTCAATTTTGCATATTCATAGACAACTTGATAAATTGCACAAGCTTCATCATGGATTCGTTGTCTTTGCTTTTTGCTCTCATCTAAGCTGGCTGCTCCATATAGAATCTGGTATGCAAGCAAAGAAATTAACTCAGAATCACGGAATTCCAATCATATAAATGAAATATACAATACCATTAGTAGTAAGCTTCCAGCCTAAACATCTACAACATAGTAAAGGAAGAGAAACATTTGTCAATTAGAAGGTTTGAATTTGTCTACCTCCTTATATTTTTGAATTACACTCTTAGCATGAAAATCTGAACTTGAGGAATCAGTTCCTCCCAATGCTATGGTCATATCCCGTCTATAATGAGCATAATGTTGATCCCACAAAGTCCTAAGCTTTCCAACATTTGCATCTTGGAAGCATGGAATGGTCCATATTTCTACAAATACAGTAAGAGTCAGGTTTCCTGTCTTTTGGGAAAAATAATAAAGAAAAAAAGGTTTAAACTTGTCACAAATTGGTCAAATTTCAAACTGTAGGAACGACAGTACCATCTGACTGGACCCCATCATATGAACTTGTTAGGTCATATATTTTCCCTAAAACAGAAGCTGACTCATAAAACTGGTTCAGCCTTTTATCTTCAGGATTCTTTTTCAGGAAATGCGGCCGCTTCTCGGGCTTCAAATCTTTGGGAACTTCTACCTGCTCAGACACACATAGGAATCAAAACAATAGTTTGTCAGGACCTCTAATACATGCAGTTATCATTGGACTTGACTGAAATGAAAGTTTAGATAATATAAACAATTCATGCAGTGACAGAAGAAAAGCCCTAATGGTGCAAGGGATCAAACACAACCTCAAAGTACTGCTTGGCAAAGTAAATAGTTGTCCTTTTTGTTTTGATCCAATCTGGTAAGACTTGAGGCTCAAAAATGTATACATAAATACAAAGGGGATAAAATATTAACAGGAACAATAATGAGTATGCATTTTTGTGAAGGAAAGGATAAAACAGGACTACTAAATTTTTTTTCCAAGGAAAACCTTGGAGACATCCCTCATTAACCCATCAGCTTAGACTACTGCGCCTAACCCAGGGGATTTGAACTGGGAACCTGCCAGCAGGGAACTAGCCAAATGCCCAGCAACATTTATGACAAACAGTTGGGCTGTCCCCTTGGGCCATCAGGACTACTAAATTATACGAAGGTAGTGGCAAAAAATATAATAAGTGATATCAGATAACTTAGCGTCCATATTTAGTGTAGTTATTGTTGAAATTTGTGTACCTTGGGAAGTGGTCCCCTTGTGTTTGTGAGCTTCTAAACACAAATGGGAAGTACTATGTACTATGTGCCTTGTACTTTATGTCTAATTTCACTGACTTAGGAGATTTAAGTCAAAAGTGAAATTTGGTCATTTTAGCCTAAATGACTATTAATTCACTTTGTGGGTGAATTAGAAGACATAAAGTGAACTTAACCCAAAGTGGGTTTGTGAGTGAGATTATTATGGGATGATCTCAACCTTTGATTAGAGATGAGATAGGATGATCTCATCCATCCATCTTTTAGGTTTTCTTATGGAGGTTCAAGAGGGGCGCATAGGGCAAAGAGAGGCTCATTCACACTTATGTTCACTTGGAGAGTTTGAGAGAGAGCATTGAGTTGAGGATGGAGGCTATGGTTGAGGGAAGCTTGGGCGCCTCCTTTCATGGAGGTCTCATGGAGGCTTAGACCCTCATTTATTTGTGGTTGTTGTTCTTGCTTGGAGGAGGGCGCACTTGAGGGGGAGGGCGCATCTATAGCAGGGAGGTCTTGCAGTGGTCAGATTGCTTTGAGGATAGATTCAGTGGAGAGGTAGCACACAACAGCTAGTTTGTGTGCAAGGGTTTTTTCACTAGAGCTTCAGGGAGCAAGGGTGCTTCATTTTAGTGGATTGGACAACAAGTGAGGAGGGTGCATCTTTCATTCTTGGACTTATGTTGCAGCTTGAGACAAGCTACTATTGTATCAGGTTCATTTGTTTCATGTACTTGTTGTATTCCACCTTCTATTCTCCACATATATAGACTTATATTCCAAACTGGTTTTCCCCGGGGGGGTTTTATCCAGGGTCATGTTGACCAAAAATACCTGTGTTCATTTTCATGTATGCTAGAGTTTAGAACAGCTTTATTTCAGCAATAAACATTTAGAGGTGTGTTACATATTTTATGGTATGCATGTGCTAACCTGTTGGTGACTAAAACTACATGCTAGAGCACCTAAAAGCCTATGCAACCATAACAAAACAGCAGTGAAGTTCCTGAACAGTTTGCTGTTATAAAACACAAGAAAAACTTTGTTTGACAGTTGAAACTTAGAGCCAACTTCAGGTCAAAGACAGACCTAGTTGGCAGCTTGTTAGGACCTTAGAAAATCTTCAGTTACCGCATTCTAGGTAGACATAGGACATTCAAACCTTATTTTAGAAAGTGTCAATATGACCACACAATGTACATTTTATCTTTCACATGTAACAGTGACATAACTAAAATCTTTTACTCTGTATTAGTGATAAATGAAAACAAAATATTTCTTATTTTCTCAAAAATTCACATCCAAGATAAAAGGGTGCAAATGAATATGAAGGAGCTGCATTGGATGACCCCTCTGCAAATATGTCCAGCTCCAAAATCAGTTTATGATCCCAGGCTTGAGCCTCAGAACTGAAGCAGAAGCAGAAGCACAGGAGGGCGGAATAGAATAGAAGAAAGTGTGCAATCTCTGCCCACAATCTCAATACCTGAGAAGGAAACTGCACACTAAAGTAAACATAATGCAACAAAATGCAGAGATGAAGGGGATAAATTCAACCTGTTGTCAGCTATTTCCAAATTGGACCTGTAATCTGCTAATTCACTTCATGGTGGTTGGTACCAAATGCTCGTTCAAAGCTTCTAGAAAGAATTGAATTAGTTTAACAAGAAATTTTATCAGACCTAAAAGAACTATGATTGTTTGAAATGATGGTACATCTACATAAGGCGAAAATCCTTCATACCACAGTTGATCTTTACTAAATGGTAAAATTCATGTTTGGCACAAAATGCTCAATGATAAAAGAAGTTTATTAGATAAACGACACAGGGCACATGAGTAAGTTTGCATGTATGGTAAACTGACTCCAACAATAATTTGATGTCTCCACGGTCAAGCATCTATGTTCCCTTTCTGCAGGCAAACTAGAGAACTTATCTCCACTCACCTTGAGTGATTTCGGAAAAGTTAATTATTTCATGTATGTGTCAAAATATCCAATCTCATTGCAGATCTAATGACACTTCTGAGAATGCAGATATGAGCAGAAATACACACAATAAATTCAACAATGCTAAGAGATGTAACAATATCAACACATTGCAAATATATTGGCATACTTTTCTTTTATCACGTTTCCAATCTCTAAGAATTCAACAATAGAATGGTCTTCTGAGTATCCTGTTTAGTTTTTAATATTTTATATATAAGTTCAAGCGAGCTGTTAGACCAGATATGAAGTAGTTAACTATTCCTCATCAGCAATAGAACCAAGCTCCTAACTGATAATGACTAATTGCAATACAACTCCAAATCCCTACTTGCAAGGTAGCTCATACCTCTAGTGCAATTATCACTTCAATCTATACAAGTTAAATCCAAGCCCTAATTTTGAAATCAAAACAATATCTTTTAGCATTTGATATACAGTATAAGATTAGGATATGCATTCTCACCATTTCATACAAAGTCCATCATACAGATCCATTAACCTATCATTTCCAAGAGTTGGATTCTTTCCATCAAAAATCGATTTAGTACATCCTCTGCATTATTCTTAGTTACATAACACTAAGTATTATCTAAAGTTATCAGAACCGGTACCGAACTGAAACCTGTTTGCCCCAAAATTACGAACTGGACCAGAACCGAACAGAAAATTGGTATAAAAAGTAGCCGAATAAAAAACACATCAATATGCAATTTTTTCAATATAAAAAACTACAATGTAAATAAAAACCATTAGACACCAAATATGCAAAGTTTGTTCATTTATATTGCATGTAAGGGTGCAAATAGAAAAATTACATCGAGATACAAGTTTGAGATACAATAATTAAAGTTTTAAGAGAATTTATATAAATATTGAGGGTCTAAATGGCCTTTAAAATCCAAAAATCATCATGAGTAGATAGCTCATGAAGTTTTTCTCATTAGACTGACCTGATCGAATCTAGGAATTTAAAGTTTGATTTCTCTTGGTGAATAGCTTCAACGGCTTTAACCATTTGATTTTTTAAATCAGTTGGCACAATTGGGCAGCATATAGGTTTCAATCAGTTGGTGCCAATGCTATTCGAACCAAACCAGAACCAGTAAAACCAGCTGGTCAGACCAGTTTTGGGAGGCTTCTGGTCTGAACTGCCCTCCCAAACCAGAATTGACCAGTTTTGGTCTGAATTGGTTAGAACTGGTCAAAACAGACCGATTCAGGACAAAACCAGTCAGTACCAACCAATTTGACTGGTTCTGTACGAATGAGCCTCCACCCAAAGGACCAAAACTAAAATTAAAAGCACAAACACTAAGACCCTACAACTACCTTAAAACCTAATTCTAATCTATTTAATGATGCCCTCCATTCTATTGTGAGTGCATGTATCCTGCATGACTTGCAGCCACTTCCACGACATCGGATATGGACATTGGTGGTGTACCTTCCAAGGGCATCGAATTAAAATGTCGAGCATGCTCATGCAGAAACTGTAGAGGATCTAGATTTGGATGATTATATAGTTTGATTTGATTATATAGTATGATTATTTCTGGGTTTTGCAGGCCATTCAGAGCCTCAATTTTAATGTATTTTGGTTCTATTATAGCACAAGTTGTAGGTTGGGCAAAGCCCGACCCAACCACAAAAGCAAGTTCTACAACTTGGGAATCCTACACCCAATGTCACCTGGATGTAGGTCCCACACTTCAAGGGTGACTAGGTCACTGTAGGGAGACGATCCTGGTGACCTTAGGGGGAAAGAGATGGGGATGGATAGAGATGGAAGTGGAGCTCCCTATAGGTCAAATCTAAGTGGAGTGAGATGTGGGAAGAGATGCATTGTAAGTCAAGTGATTGTGGCCCCAAAGGTATAGTACTTCTCCAGATGATTGTACCTTTATATCAGCAAATAAAGCATCCTAAATCAGCATGTAAAGCATAAGATCATTCATCAATATTATCAATGAGTTAGGCAATCAATTGTAAATGAAATATGGCACTTTGAGGCTGAATAAAGCAAGCTATTATAACACGTATATTTATGTAGAAAATTGCAGCCTTATGGCTGTAGCTTTTAGTCACTTATATCATCAAATTACACCATCAAAATATGCCAACAATCAGCCCAAAAGATGCGCCCTAGTTAGTAGAGTAAATGAGAAAAATTCAGGAGCTAGTCTAGGGTTAGTTTAGGAGTTATGTTTAGTAGTTTATCTAGGTTAGATCAGCCCTAATGGTTGTAGGTTAGGGTTTGTAACAGCAAGTAAAGTAGTGGGAGAGAGCGGATGCCCTAGTTGGGGAAGACTCCTCTCAATGAGGTAAACCAACTCCAAGCAAGAGATCTATCAAAAGATAAAAATTCACGTTTTCCGAGATAATGATTTTATATCTCCAATGCAAAAAATAGATGACTAGTGCCTTTACTATTGGGTTAATGTTGTCAAAATAAATGAACTAGAGATGCTACTTCCTTGGGGGTGTAAATCCTTTTACTTCCCAAGGCAAGTATCTCTAGTTAGGGTTTGAGAATGAGGGGTGTAAATCCTCTTACTTCCTCAAACAAACCCTTGCAACATCAATGAACTTTAAGCAATAAATGATGGAGACTAGAGTGGGGTGTGTTATCGCACAGTTTGTAGCTGGGTCAAATGGCTATAAGATAGAGGTCCAAACTGGCATAACAGGAACCTATCCCACCCAATGTCACCTCGATGGGAAGGTTCTTTCTCTTTAGGGAGGTGAGGCCCAGGGGAGACGTCCCTGGTGACCTGTGGTTTTGAAGAGGCAAAAGTTAAAAGGACAAAGGTAAAGTTCCCCTTCACAGGTCACCACCAAAACAGATAGTCCTGGCTAAACAACCAATAATGAAGTGAATCTCCAATGAAAAACACCTGCCTAGAACAAAGCAACAACCAACTAATATATGCAAGCTATATTTCAATGGGTTAGTACTTCATAAGACTATCTGCTATTTAAATAAGCAATTATGGCAATAAATATTGACGAAGTCAATGTTTATCAATACATCAATGCAAATAATATCACTTCCTCAATAAACACTGAAATGACACGGCATTCAATGTAACAAATCAACACACCATCAATTAATGCCTAAACCACCATTCAATTGCTCTTCAAACAAGACGTTGCTACATAAAGATGAAAGATTCCAGTGTGACATCAACAACTTAGGGTTAGCAGTTTAGGGTTAGTGTAATTAGGGTTTCAATTTAAAAAAGGGTTTGAGAGTTGTTTGATCAATTTCACTTCAACGCTAGAGGTCTGAGATCAGTGCCTTAGGGTTAAACGGAGTCAGAAAGTGAAGGACGCACAAGTTGAAGGGGACGAGATTCCAAAGGACTAGAGGGGAAAGGTTTCAAAGTGCTACTAAAGCAGGGCCTCAAAGACAGAACCTTAGGGGAGAGAGGCTCACTCCGGTGTTGCTAAAGAAAGGCCTCGTGCTCTCTCCTCCTTCCTGGCAAACAAATAGCTCAATGAAAAGCAAAGTCAAGACAAGAGAGTTTAAAGAGGGAGAGTGTTGCTAAGGCAAGGCTCTTTCATCAAACCCTAAAAGAAAACGGCCCTAGGTGTAGATAACCTAGGCCTGGGATGTCCTCTTCCTCTTGAAGTCAAAAGGTACGGCTAGCTTAAGGGAAGAAGAAA
>ML805621.1:89827-101984 GCA_009831015.1 Picea engelmannii
ACTACTATCTGATTGTTTTCACAATGCTTGAGGTTGGGATGGTGGAAGCACTATAATTGAATGACTCCTGAAAACCCATGTACAATATGTAAAAGCTAAGATGACCAGAAAAATGAGAAGAACAAGAACAATAACCATAAGGACTAGCCCTTTGAAATGTTGCATTTCTTGTTTTTTTGACATGGAAACTTTGTTTGTTGTAACCTTGTTGCTGAAAATACAATATTTAAATCACTAGAAACCCAAATCAAAACCCATCATACAAAACCCATGTTTTGAGCTACAACTTTTACAACAAATTTAGATTCAATGCAATACAAAAATAATGGAGGGGAAAAATGATCTTATTGTCTAATCATCAATTTCCATGATTGTTAAGACTGAAGATATATGCCCTGAATATCCCCAAAATCTGCCCAAAAAAATCCCTGAAATCTGCCTAGAACATCCTTGAAATCTATTCGTAACGTCCCTGAAATCTGTCGGGAACGTCTTGGGGACGGCCAACAAGTCCCCGAGTCCCCAATGAAGTCCCCAGCAATTTGGGTAAGTTTCCTAAGGGTCCCCAAGTCCCCGGTACGTGGGAACGGCGGCTACACAGGTTTTTTTGGGGGGGACGGGTCCCCGTGCAACATAGCCTTTTGTTAATAATTGTATCTCAGAAATGGCTACATATGATCCTTGTGACTTTTCTAATATATATGGATATCCTCATGCAATACCTGAAAAAGATATTGAAAAGTTACCTAGTTTTCAAGGGAATAATGTTGTTAGTGCTAAAATGCATGTTAAATCTTTTATGAGATGCATAAATAAATGGTGTGCTACATATGATCATGAAGATGTCAAAATGAAATTGTTTGTTTTATCCTTAGAAGATGATGCTTCAGACTGGTATGAAGATTGTCCAAACAATAAGTTCAAGACTTTGAAAGATCTCCTAGATGCCTTCACTGAGAAATGGGGGGAGAAAAGAGATCATCGTCACTTGTTAGCTACCCTCAACACAATAAGAAAGAATGACAATGAAACTATGGATGAATTTAATAAGAAATTCAATGAATCGGTTTCAAGCTTGCACACAGACATCAAGCCTCCGGATAATGCTATCTTGATTTATTACATTGAGGCATTTGGTGGTGAAATGAGGTATCAGTTAAGAGATAAGAAACCCACCAACCTCAAAATTGCTTAAGAGACAACTATTAAAATTGATAAGAATATGCAAGCCTCGGGGAAATCAAACCTTCCAGGGTTCACCAGGGGTGGTTCTTCAAGACAATCAGAGTTTAAAGAAAAGGAAACAACTCCTAATAATAAAGATCCTTCTTATGACCCTTTAGAGGCCATAACATAAATGGTTAAAAGAATGGAGGCAACCCATGCTACTCAACTTAGTGCTTTGCAAAATAGGTTGATAGCTATGAAGAGGTCCCAAAACAATAGGTGCCAACCTGTTGACCGCCCATTTAGCACCAATGGTCAACTCATGCGCCATGAAGAGATGCATCATCAGATGCCCATGTTGTTGAAGACCTTTGGTTCTACAGGGCTGTGTTTGGCCCAAAACTTATTTTTGTACTTGGAATTTCCACACCCCTGCGTGGGTTAATAATGTAATAGGTCTGCATGAGTCATCTCTAGGTTAGTTACCTTGGCATCGGTTCACTGGGAGAGTTCCTTTCATCGAGGGTTTTTATCCTCAGGTTATCATTGGGCCTTCCAGCCTTAATGATTTCCCTTGAGTTTTTCCCTCGCACATTACATTTGTCCTCCAAAGTGGTGAACGACGTTCTAGTGGGCTTATGTTTTGGTAACTATATAGGGAATTCATTGTAAATGACCATGCAAGACATCATAGAAAGTTTCGCGGAATTTCGTCGAGTCTAGGTTAGTTTCTTTTAATTAATTAATTTTTAATTAAATTTCCCTAAGTTTGAAGGTTTAATTATTTAATTAATTAATTATTTTTGAGCAATAATTGTAAAAATTGGATCCTTGGACTTTTGATAGGGGTATTTGTGCTCAAAAGAAATGGAATAGCACGTCCTACATCCTTGGACCAAGTTTCAGCTCAGTCGGACAACTTTAGCCATGGGTTAGTCCACCTAGAGTGTCAGTCAGTCTATAACAACAATTTTAATTGCTAAAGTCTAAACATGGCATGATGTAAAATTGTAATAATGAGTTAGATGATGTGAAATGTTGAAATGATGGATAGAGAGAGCCTTCGTAAGCATAACATAACCCTCCCAACCTTTTCCAACCTATTCTAACCCCTTACCCACCTTCTACACTCAAAATTCACACCCCCCTAGGGGGATTGACGTTTTTCCTTGGTAGAGGTTGTTGTGACTTATTGGGGCCCCTTCTCATGAGTTATGACTCCTTTTAACACCCACATCACCTCCTAGGGTGATCCCACTCCTTTTTTCTCATTAATCCCCTTCCATTCCTTCATTTTCACCCTTTTTTTGTGCCCTCCAAGAGGAGTTACGCCCCCCTCCATCTAGAAACTCCACAAATGTTTTTTTTTAAATTATTTGAGACCTCTCACCTTCCTTGGCATCAATCCCAAGGCCTCCCACACTTCTTTGTTTGATCCCAACACCTCCTACATTTTTCTACACCCTAGATCTAGTTTTCAAACCCTAGATGGTGTGCCCTAGTCTTGAAATCTACTCATTTGCTTGGGGGTGGACACTTGGCTTAAATCCAAGGGAGGTAGGTTTGCCTCTCCAAGTATAAATAGATCTCATTTCTCAATCCCAGCACACCATATCTTGAGCTATTGTTATGCTACTTGATTTTCCTCTCTCTCTCTTGTCATTTCATTCATTCTCATTCATTCTTGCTCTAGGGTTTTGGAGTATTCCTCTCCAAGATCTTTTTCTTTTGGTAATAATATTTGGAAGCTTTGGAGGACAACAAGAAGGGTAATGCGTATGCATGTCATTCTTATGTAATGGAGGTAACATTGTTTAATTTTCTTTCTTGATTCATGCAACCCTAGATCTTGGATAAAGTGTTATCTAGGTAGGTTTGATGGTGCGTATGCCTATTGGCCTATAGATCTTGATGTATAATGTAAATTGAAGTGTTGTTTATTATTATTGCATCAACATTTTATCTAGTGTGTGCTTGAGATTGAAGGAGTATTGCAGGTTCACTTTCAAAGCTCCATTGTGAACTCCTTCTAGAAGGGAAGGGTCACTTGTAGCTTCTCACACTCCAACTATCTAGATCTATTACCTTACTCTTATTTGTTGTACATCCATATCATTTTTCAGCTAGCATATATTGGTTTAGATAGGTCAAAAATACTTTTAAATATATATCTTGTCTTGTGGAAAATCCTTGTCCCAAAAGGGCAAGGGTTTCCTTAACTTTGTTTGGTTGTGTGTAGCCATCCTAGCTAGAAGACCTTGCTGTTTTAACAAGTATACCAGATCTGATAGGAGGCTATTGGCTGCCCCAAAAAGACACATACAACACTCAAAAACCCCTTGGGGGAGTTTGGTAGCTATCTCTTACCTCTCTAGTCTTTTTCTAGCTTAAGAAGTGCTTTTTTCTTCTTGATTTGCTTGTCTAGTTGAGCTTGAGGTGTAAGAGGGGAAGTGGTATGGCCTCCCCTCTTCTTCAAGCTTGTGGGTAGGCTAGGACGTGGGTAGATCCAGTCTTTTCCATTCAGATTTTTTGAGTTTTCTTCTAGCTTTTCTGCAAGGTTTAGAAGGTGAGGGCACTTTCTCAACCTTGCCTGGGTAGAGCTTGGTTGTTTGTAGACTAGCTAGCATTCTAGTTTGTTGTTTTGGTTTACTCTCTTTCTTGCTCATGTATTACTAAGTTCACCCTAATAACAAGATCTAAGAACACTCAAACTAACTAAGGCAAGATAACTAATAACCTACCTAGTTGGGTGAGAAATCCCCAAAGAGGTAAGGTTAAGTGTTAATCTTTATTTCCTCATGTGATGTGATAGATCTAAATGGTTTAATGCTCTTGATGTTTATGCTTTAGATCTAATCTCATATCTTAAGCCCATTGAGCAACACACTTAAATTTTCTTATCTAGATCTTGCTTAGTTTATTTCATTCAAGCTCTTAATTTCTCTTAAGCACATATCTTAATTACATGTTTAATATCTTTTGTGATGCTTAACATATAAGTGGTTATTTTACTCATTCGTTAATTTCTCTTAATAGCCACGTCTTGGGCTTGAGTTGTGTGGAATGGTTTAACTTGGAAAACACTTTTAAATTTTCTTTTTCATCTCATAAGGCAAGTTGTTCTTGTCATTGGATCTATGGTATCTAATCAACTAATGTGATGTGCACGTGATAAATCTATCTCTTTCAGCCATTTATCTTATTTGATTCTTATGTGTTGATGTACTTCATGGTTAAAGCTTTAACAACACATTTTTGAGCAATTTCAGTTTCGGCCATCTCATTATTTTGCACTTTAAAAGTACCTTAAAACTTTCAAAACACTCTTTTAATCACCTAAAAGTCTACCTAACTGTTATATATACTTAATAGACTATTTTAGGGTACCTTAGACCACCATCTCCACCATCTAAAACGGGTTTGAGGAAAACAACGGAGGGTAGTGGCAGGGGACTGCTCCATGGCGCTCCAGGTGGGTGTCCTCTCCGGGAAGTACTCTTACTATCAGGGCTGACCGTGGAAGCTAGGGTGGGCCTCATTGCCTTACTATCTTGAGCACCCGGTAGTTATTTGACAACAGAAGGAGGAGGCTTTGGTGAAAGCCAATAAAACTTAAAAATCTTAAGAAAAGCCTAATTATTAAACCCTTGGCCAAATCTAATAATACTTGGTGGGCTTAATAATAAAGAGTGTAGATTGTCTTCAATATCTTCATAATAGTTGTGCTTTACTCTTCTTTGTAATCTTGTTGATGAAGTAATGTATTGATGATAATCTTGCGTAAATGATGATGTGATTGAATACTTTCATCTTTATATCCTACACACATTGAAGATAAACTTGGTTAGATTGTTGTTGTAATCTGTCATTCTTTAAGTTGTAAATCTTGTACATGTTATTCTTTTATTGAGTTATTCTTTCTTGTAAATTTGTAACTTGTAATATTTCTGTAATAAACCACACCTTAACATAGTTGACCCCTTGCCCAATTTATAAGCACTAGTCTTAGTTGACCTAGGGAAAGGACTTGCTTCTCATGCTAACCCTTGCACATTACATGGTTGCCTTAGCATCTTAGGATTAGAATCCCCTCTAACCTTAACAAATTAAAATTAACTCCCAAAATCTAACTTTAACACACATAGTAACTAAGGTCTACCCCCTTTGGCTTCCCTAGGAGTAAGCCTAGACGAAAGAGGTTCTGGTCAAAGTGACAGTGTGGGCTGTGAACCTAGGCATTGTGCCTCCAAGGACACACTAAGTGAGTCAGACTTAGCTCACGTTTGCAAGTGTGTATAAGGACGACAACGCAACCTATGCCTAACAATGAAAAGTGGCAAAAGAAAGGTCCTCCTCAAGACCAAAGAGCACCCAATCAGTTGTGTTATCGCACAATTTGTAGTCAGGGTAAAAGACAGATTAAAGGATGTCAAACTAGTGTAACTGAACCAATCCCACCCACTGTCACCTTGATGGGAAGGTTCTTTCTGTTTAGAGAGGTAAGGCCCAGGGGAGATGTCCCCAGTGAACTGGGGTTTTGAGAAGGCAAAAGGCTTAAGAGCTAAAAGATAATTTCCCCCTCACAAGTCACCACCGAGCAGAAAGTCCGACTTATAGCCAATAAAGATAACCAGAAGTAATAACCAACAAGAGTACCTACCCGAGACAAAGCAACAATGAAAATACATGCGCAAGCTTGCTTGCTGGTTAGTACTTCATATAATCAATGACCCTCTGACGATAAGCAATTGAGCAACATTATTGACGAAGTAAATCAATGTTTGTACAGTAGCAAAGATTAAAATACCACTTCTCAATAAATGCTAAAGCAACGTTGGCATTCAATGTAATAATATCAACACTTTATAAACCATGCCTTAACCAATCATTCAATTGCTTTAAAAGATAAAATGAAAGCTGCATACAGATGTTTATATCATGAAAAGGTGACAGCAGCACTAGGGTTAGTAAAATTAGTCTAGGCTAGGATTAGAAAGGTTAGTAAGAGATTGCTCAAAGTGTTTAGAAGTTTGTATGATCAAGGTGTTCAACACAATGGAGGTCTTAGATCAGTGCTTTATAAGGGAAAATGGAGTCAAAAGAGGGCTACAAATGTTGAAGGGCCGTGATGATAGTGATAGAGCTAGAGACAAGAGAGTTTGGTGTCAAAGTGTCACTAAAGTGAGGCTTCAATAGGTCAAACCCTAGGGGAGACGACTCACTAGGGTGTAGGTGACCTAGGCCCTAGTGCATCTTCCTCCTTCTCTAGCTCAGAAAGACAAATTTTAATGGCTAGCTTGAGTAATACATGCAATGGCTAAAGACAAGAGGGTTTAATGATGAAGAGTTGCTATAGCAAGGCTTCATCAACAAAACCCTACAAAAAACGGCTCACTAAGGAGTAGAAACCCTAGGCCTTAGTGTGTTTTCTCCTTCCTTAAGTCAATTGCATGATGAAAAACGGCTAGGCTAGAAGAAAAGAATTAGAGTGTTGCTATGGCAAGGCTCTATCTTACTTCAGCAAATAAAATGGCTCAAAATCTTGGTAGGGACATAAGACAAGGACCTTTAGCATGTGCTTGTCACCTAGGGTTTAATTCAACAAATTATAATAATAAATGCAAGAAAAACAACACTACAACCATTCAATCAAGAATTTTTGCAGAAATTTACCTACATTTAACCAAGAAATCACATAGCAAAACCCTAGTTGTAATACCTTCCTCCAAGAGAAATGCCAAAAATGCCAAGAAAAGTCTTCCTTCAACAAGTGCGCCTCAATATTTCAACCAATAACCCTAAGTGCACAAATTTCAGACTTCACCAAGTGATGAGTGAAAGATCCATGATAATATGAAGGTAAAAACCCTCAATATATAGCATACCAATGACCTAAATTACATTTTAGGTCATTAAAAGGCCGACAAGGCGAAAATACCAAAATCATACTGTTTTACATTAAATGTTTAAAATTAAAACCCTAATCAAGCAATAGTGAGACGTCATCCCCTTTCTAGGGTGATGTTAGCCCCTTTTAGGGCAAATGCAACCTTCTGGAGAAAAACGTTAGCCCTCCTTGGGCTTCTCCAAGTTGCCACATGTGCTAAAACTGCCATAGTTGCTTCCCAAAACATCCATACTGTAGGGTGATGTCATGGGCATCCTGGGAGATGTCCTGGGCCTTCCAAGGCCAACGTTCCTGTGGAGAGGGCTCAATCCCTCTAGGTAAGGCTCTGCCAAGGTGCCCTTTTGGAACGTCCTCCTCTTCTCGGGTGCAAAACCCTATGTCCTGTTTTTGCCCCCTGCTGGGGTCTCAACATCCATTTGGTGGGCTCTTTAGCCCCATGGAGGTCTGAACTAATCATCTCCCCACATGTACCTATCCAATGTGGTACCTATCCATCGGGCATAATCCTGCACATCAACAACTACGCCCTCCATGGGCTCATAAGTCACAGGGATCATAGCAATGTCAATCACATCTCATCATCAATATTATTAAACATGTGCATAAAACCCCTTTACCCTAGTCTAGTGCTCAAAGACATTATACAAGTCTGCAATGCAAGTTTGGAGGAAGTGGCAGGACCTCCTATTGGGTTAGTGTCTACTGCAAGAGGGTGTTTCTGGAAAGGATTAAATCCAAGTCATGTAAGTGGGTGAGGTGGATGGGGATGCCTAGGCAAAAGGTGCAGTGATAGCAGGGATGGCTTACTGATGGGTGCTTCTGTGGAGGGTGAGCTGCACTTGTCATGGATGCAATGTTTCCAAGCCCATTCATGCCTTTTATCTTCATTATTTTTTCTTCCAAGATGCTAGTCAAAGGACACTGCCCTAGCTTGGTAACCAATGGTGGCAATGTCAGCCACAAGAATTTCACGGAAATGAGAAGGCTGGCTCGTGATGAGACCCCCTTTCTCTTGGCTATGCCGCCAAGAGCCACTACCCTAGTGTGGTGACCAAATGTCGGTAGTGTCATACCGCTAGATGCTCATGGACCTAATAGGCTGGCTCATGATGAGACCCCCTATCCCCTAACCTGTTAATGTTTAAGCCATTATTATAGATGTTTGCATTTCATAAGATAACAATAGCATAATCCAAGATCATTGAGAACTACACAATCACAAGAGACACAACATTTATCCTGGAAAACCCTCTAGGGGAAGAAAACCCTGCAAAACTTCCTTAATATAGATAACCAATACAATGCCAAGAGATCTCTTATGCTAATACAGAAAGTCCTCTCCCAAATATGCGCCACTCTCTCTCGCCTTCTTCTTCGGTAGCAGATCTGAACTTGTCTATCAGAATGAGCAAGTGAGTTGTGTCTAAGTGAGGCGTTAGCCTCCTTTATTTATACAAGTCTGGCACGTGTGAAGTGTCTCTTCACTAGCAGGGTCGACTTCTCAAACTGGGTGGGTAAACCCACCTTTATTATATTTCTAGGTCTCTTTAATATTTGCTGGGGCCGACTTCTTATTCTGCCTATTACAATTGTCTTTTGACAAATCCGCAAAAGGGGATTTGGTCCTATTACAATAACCGACATGATCAATCCACAACGGGGATTGATCCTATGAATAATATATTAATAATAACAAGAATACTCTTTACAGCTACATTATTTCAACACTCCCCCTTAACAAGAAGGGTGTTCTTCGACAGCATCATGCGAGAGAGAGAGGACAGCATCATCAACAACATCAAGTGGGTGAGAGGACAACATCATCAATATCATCTTGGAACACTGACTGGCGTATGTTTTCTTCATCGGCAACATTGTCATTCTCAAAGGAATGCCATCATCATCTGCATCAATATGTATTAGTATAAAAACCGATACATCATCATCATCACAACACAAGGTTGTCTCATCATAATACAAGACCGGCTTTACGTCACAGCTGTCAAGCTGGAAGCTCGATACTTGCCTCATCTCAATGTCTTGCTTTACGTCACAGCACTCAAGCTGGAAGCAAGATAGTCACCCTGCTTTACGTCACAACCATCCAGTCGGAAGCAGGATACTAGACTGGCTTTACGTCACAGCTATCCAGCCGGAAGCTCAGTGTTAGTCTCATCACATCATCTTGCTTTACGTCTGACAACTAGGTCAGAAGCAAGGTACACATCTCATCTTTCTTTACGTCTGAAAATTCGGTCAGAAGCAAGGTACACATCTCATCTTGCTTTACGTCTGACAACTTGGTCAGAAGCAAGGTACACATCTCATCTTGCTTTACATCTGACAGTTCGGTCAAAAGCAAGGAACACATCTCATCTTGCTTTACGTCTGACAGCTAGGTCAGAAGCAAGGTACGCATCTCATCTTGCTTTACGTTTGACCACTAGGTTAGAAGCAAGGAACATCACATCTTGCTTTACGTCTGACAACTAGGTCAAAAGCAAGGAACATCATAACTAGTCCCCCTTTCGAGGAAGGTCCTTTCGGACTATGCCAAGCTTATCTCCGAAGTACTCAAACTTCACATGAGATAGGGGCATGGTCAACACGTCAGCAACCTATTCATCTGTGCTAATGTACTGGAGCTTTAAGAATCCTCTCTGTACCATGTCACAGATGTAATGATAACGGATCTCTATGCGCTTCCACCTGTCGTGGAATACAGGATTCTCTATCATCTTTATGCAGCTCTGGTTGTCACAAAGAATCAAGGTTGCTCTCATCTCTAAGTCAAATAGGCCGGTCAATAACTTTCGAAGCCATATAGCTTCACAGCTAGTAGAACATGGAGCAACGTATTCTGCTTCCGCTGTGCTGAGAGCAATACTAGATTGCTTCCTACTCTGCCATGAGATCATAGCTGATCCCAAACTGAAACAACATCCTGAAGTGTTTTTCCTGTCAGAAACACTTCTTGCCCAATCTGCATCAGTATATCCACTCATTGTGAAATCATGGTCTCCATCATAGCTGAGACCATAATCTATTGTACCTTTAACATACCTCATCACATGTTTTGCAGCCACTAGGTTAACATGTCTGGGTTCTACCAGAAACTAACTCAAGGTGTTCACGGAAAAACAAATGTCTGGTCTGGCGTTTGTTAGGTACATCAACGATCCAATAATCTGTCTATACAGTGTGGCATCAATCAATTCTGACGAAGTATCGACCAACAGCTTCAGCTTCGCTTCCATGGGTGTATTCATGGGCTTGCATTCCAACATGTCGAATCTCTTCAAGATTTCGACCATGTACTTCCCTTGGTTCAGGAAGATCCTCTCAGGACTCTGCCATACCTCAAGACCTAAGAAATAATGCATTAGGCCAAGGTCTTTCATTTCGAATTCCGAGGCAAGTCTCTTTTTACATTCAGCGATGAGCTTTTCTTCTCCAATTAAGAATAAGTCATCCACATATAGCAGTAAGATTACTGGCTCATTATTCATAATTTTGAAGTAGAGATTTGAGTCTGCTTTACTCTTGGTAAAGCCTAAGCTCGTCAAGAAACTGTTCATACGGCCATACCAAGCTCTAGGAGCCTACATCAATCCGTATAACGCTTTCTTCAATCTGCAGACATGAGACTTCCTGTCTTCAACCTCAAATCCTTGAGGTTTCTCTATATACACTTCCTCTTCGATGACACCATTTAAGAAAGTTGTCTTCACGTCCATCTGGTGCAGCTTCTACTTCATCTTAGCTGCAAGAGCTATGATGGTTATAATCGAAGTGTATCTGGCCACAGGAGCGAATGTCTCTTCATAGTCAATGCCTTCCTTCTGGGAAAAGCCATGAGCGACAAATCTTGCTTTATACTTCTCAATACTTCCATCAGCAGCATGTTTTATTTTGAAGAATCATCTGGAGGATACCACATCTTTATTCTTCGGTCTGGGAACTATTTCCCATACTCCGTTCTTCATTATGGATTGGTATTCCTCTGTCATGGCATCTACCCATTCTTTTCTATGAATGACTTCTTCAAAGCAGGTAGGCTCCTCTTCTAGGAGATCACACATCAAAGCCATATAACTGGAGAATGGCTTTGGTCTTTTCACCTGTCTCGTGGTTCCTTCGGGAACACCATACTTCTCTCCATCTTGAATAAACTCTCTAGCCCAAGCTGGCTTTCTTTTATGGAGGATCGTCATCTGAGGAGGTTCTTGCACTTCTACTATATCATGGTCTTCTAGAAGTTCCTCATCAGGGGAAGTTATGACTTCCCTCACTGGTTCCGTAGCTCTGGGAACCTCCATCATTGCAGTGTTGGGGATTACGGGTTCCTCTTCATATACCTCTTCAAGCTGGCATAGCTTAGATTTCTTGAGCGCTACGTCTTCATCAAGGGTCACATCCCTGTTGATCTCAATGTGATGTTGACCTAGTATATAGATTCTGAAGGCCTTGGAGACCTCACAGTATACCATAAATATTCCCTTCTTTCTTGAAGGGTCCAACTTGTTTCTCTTTTCTTTAGGTATATGAATAAACACTGGACAGCCAAATATTTTGAGATGGCTTACCTCTGGCTTCTTTCTGGTGAACATCTCTTCCGGTGTCTTGAGCCCAAGTGCACTATGGGACAATAGGTTTTGCACATAAACAGCTGCCATTGCTACTTCTGCCCATAAGCACATAGGAAGATCTTGATCATGGATCATAGTCTTCACAACTTCCAATATGGTTATGTTCTTCCGTTCAACTACACCGTTTTGTTGGGGATTATAGGGAGTAGTGAGCTCCCTCTTGATCCCAACATCTTTGCAGAAGTTCACAAACTATTTTGAGGTATATTCTCCTCCATTATCTGACTTGAGTATCTTGATCTTTCTTTTAGAAAGGTTCTCTATCAAAGCTTTGAATTCCTTGAACTTATTGAACACTTCATCTTTAGTCTTCAAGAAATATATCCAGGTTTTACGAGAGTAATCATCAATGAATGATACATAATATACATACTTGCTAATGGAGGATGATGGCATTGGGCCACACACATCTGAATGGATGAGTTCTAGGACT
>ML805621.1:102132-122447 GCA_009831015.1 Picea engelmannii
TGTCCTCTCCAGGTGTTACAGATCCTGAGAGGGCCGAGATCAACACATGGTCTTTGATCTCCTCTCTTATCATCTTTGTGGGTGGCTCTTCATCTTCGACTACATGGGCATGGAGCCTCTTTTGTTTTCTCTTGTATTCTTCTTGTCTAGCAGGACAAAACTTTGCAATGTGTCCCATCTTGTCACAACGATAGCATTGTACAGATGAGTAGTCTCTTTCCTTTCGTTGTTCTTGTTGACCGCCCATTTAGCATCGGTGGTCAACTCATTTGCCATGAAGAGATGCATCATCAGGTGCAGTATTGTTGAAGACTTTTGGTTCTTCAAGGCTGTGTTTGGCCCAACGCTTATTTTTGTAATTGGAATTTCCGCTCCCCTGCGTGGATTAATAATGTAATAGGTCTGCATGAGTCATGTCTAGGTCAGTTACCTTGGCATCGGTTCACTGGGAGAGTTCCTTTCACCAAGGGTTTTTTATCCTCAGGTTATTAGTGGGCTTTTCAGCCTTACTGATTTCCCTTGAGTTTTTCCCTCACACTTTACATATGTCCTCCAATGTGGTGAACGACGTTCTAGTGGGCTTATGTTTTGGTAACTATATAGGGAATTCATTGTAAATGACGATGCAAGATATCTTAGAAAGTTTTGTGGAATTCCGTCAAGTCTAGGTTAGCTTTTTTTAATTAATTAACTTTTAATTAAATTTTCCTAAGTTTGGAGGTTTAATTAATTAATTAATTAATTATTTTTGAGCAATAATTGTAAAAACTGGATCCTTGGACTTTTGATAGGGGTATTTGTGCTCAAAAGAAATGGAATAGCACCCCCTACATCCATGGACCAAGTTTCAGCGCGATCAGACAACTTTAGCCATGGGTTAGTCCACCGGAGAGTCAATCAGTCTAAAACAACAATTTTAATTGTTAAAGTCCAAACATGGCAAAATGTAAAAAATGTATATAATGAGTTAGATGATGTGAAATGTTGAAATGATGGTTAGAGAGAGACCCCCTAAGCATAACCTTAGCCTCCCAAGCTTTTTCAACCTTGTTTAACCCGTTTTGCCACATCCACACTCAAAAGTCACGGCCCCCTAGCAGGATTGACGTTTTTCCTTGGTGGAGGTTGTTGTGACTTATTTGGGGCCCCCTCTCATGACTTATGACTCCCTTTAACCCCCACATCACCTCCTAGGGTGATCCCACTCATTTTTTCTCATTAATCCCCCTCCATTCCTTCATTTTCACCTTTTTTTGCCCCCTCCAAGAGGAGTTACGACCCCCTCTTCTAGAAACTCCACAAATGATGTTTTAAAAATTATTTGAGACCTCTCACCTTCCTTGGCATCAATCCCAAGGCCTCCCACACCTCTTTGCTTGCTCCCAACACCTCCTACATTTTTCTACACCCTTGATCTAGCTTTCAAACCCTAGATGGTGCACCCTAGCCTTGAGATCTACTCATTTTCTTGGTGGTGGACACTTGGCTTAGATCCAAGAGAGGTAGGTTTGCCTCTCCAAGTATAAATAGATCTCTTTTTTCCTATCCAACTCACCATATCTTGAGCTATTGTTATGCTACTTGATTTTCCTCTCTCTCTCTCTTGTCATTTCATTCATTCTCATTCATTCTTGCTCTAGGGTTTTGGAGTATTCCTCTCCAAGACCACTTCTTTGGTAATAATATTTTGAAAGCTTTGGAGGACAACAAGAAGGGTAATGCGTATGCTTGTCATTCTTATGTAATGGAGGTAATGTTGTTTAATGTTCTTTCTTGTTTCATGCAACACTAGATCTTAGGTAAAGTGTTATCTAAGTAGGCTTAGTAGTGCGTGTGCCTATTAGTTTATAGATCTTGATGTGTGATGTAAATTGAAGTGTCGTTTATTATCATTGCATCAACGTATTGTCTTGTGTATGCTTGAGTTTGGAAGAGTATTGCAGGTTCACTTTCAAAGCTCCATTGGGAACTCCTTCTAGAAGGGAAGGGTCACTTGTAGCTTCTCACACTCCAACTATCTAGATCTATTACTTTTCTCTATTGTTGTACATCCATCTCATTTTTAGCTAGCATATATTGGTTTAGATAGGTCAAAAATACTTTTAAATCTATATCTTGTTTTGTGGAAAGTTCTTGTCCCAAAAGGGCAAGGGTTTCCTTAACTTTGTTTGGTTGTGTGTAGCCATCCTAGAAAGAAAACCTTGTTGGTTTAACAGTATATCAGATCTGATAGGAGGCTTTTGGCTGCCCCAAAGAGACACACACAACACTCCAAGACCCCTTGGGGAAGTTTGGTAGCTATCTCTAATCCCCCCCTTGTCTTTTCCTAGTCTAGAAGTGCACTTTTCTTCTTAATTTGAGTGTTCAAGCTTGAGGTGTAAGAGGGGAAGTGGTACGACCTCCCCTCTTCTTCAAGCTTGTGGGTAGCTAGGACATGGGTAGATCTAATTTTTTCCCTTCAAATTTTTGAGTTTTCTTCTAGCTTTGCCGCAAGGTTTAGAAGGTGAGGGCACTTTCTCAATCTTGCGTGGGTATTTGCTTGGTTGTTTATAGATTAGCTTGTAGTTTAGTTTGTTGTTTAGTTTACCTTCTTCTTTGCTCATATTTTGCTAAGTTTGTCTTAATAATAAGATCTAAGAACACTCTAATAAACTAAGACAAGATAACTAATAACCTACCTATTTGGGAAAAGAACCCCCCAAAGAGGTAGAGATAGGTGTTAATGCTTCATCTTTCATGTGATGTGGTTGATCTAAATGGTTTAATGTCTTAAATGCTTATATTTTAGATCTAATCTCATATCTTAAGCCCATTGGGCAACACACTTAATAATTTGATCTTGCTAAGTTTATTTCTTTTCAGGCTCTTAATCTCTCTTAAGCACATATCTTACTTTCATGCTTAATATCTCTTAAGGTGTTTAACATATAAGTGGTTACTTGGTTCATTGCTAAATCTCTCTTGGTAGCCACGTCTTGGGCTTGTAATTTCTTGAATGGTTAACTTGGCAAACACTTAAATTTTCTTCTTTCATCTCTTAAGGCAAGTTGTTCCTGCCATTGGATCTACTATCTCTAATCAAACTTATATTGATGTGCATGTGATATAATTTCTATTTTTTTTCAGCTATCTCTTTTATTTGCTTCTTATATGTTGATGTCTTTCATTGTTAAAGCTTAAGCAACACATTTTTTTGAGCAAGTTCAGTTTCGGCCATCTCATTAATTTGCACTAAAAAAGCACCTTAAAACTTTCAAAACACTCTTTTAATCACCTAAAAGTCTACCTAACTGTTATATATACTTAATAGACTATTTTAGGGTACCTCAGACCACCATCTCCACCATCTAAAATGGGTTTGAGGAAAACAACGGAGGGTAGTGGTAGGGGACTGTCCCGTGGCGCTCCAGGTGGGTGTCCTCTCCGGGAAGTACTCTTACTGTCAGGGTTGACCGTGGAAGCTAGGGTGGGCCTCGTTGCCTTACTATCTTGAGCACCCGACAGTTATTTGGCAACAGAAAGAGGAGGCGTTGGTTAAAGCTAATAATTGTGCTTAACTCTCCTTTGTAATCTTGTTGATGAAGTAATGTGTTGATGATCTAGTGTAAATGATGATGTGAATGACGCTTTGATCTTCTATATCCTGCACACATTGAAAAAACACTTGGTTAGATTGTTGTTGTAATTTATCATTCTTTAAGTTGTAAATCTTGTAAGTAAATGTACATGATATTCTTTTATTGAGTTATTCTTTATTGTAAGATTGTAACTTATAATCTTTTGTAATAAACCACCCTTTAACATAGTTGACCTCTTGTCCAATTTCTAGGTACTAGTCTTAGTTGACCTAGGGAAAAGGCTTGCTTCTCATGCTAACCCTTGCATCTTGCATGGTTGCCTTAACATCTTAGGATTAAAATCCCCTTTAACCTTAACAAATTAAAATTAACTCCTAGAACTTAACTCTAACACATCTAGTAACTAAGGTCTACCCCCTTTGGCTTCCCTAGGAGTAAGCCTAGACGGAAGAGGTTCCGGTCAAAGTGACAGCGTGGGCTGTGAACCTAGGCATTGTGCCTCCAAGGACACACTAAGTGAGCCGAACTTAGCTCACGTTTGTAAGTGTGTATTAGGATGGCAACAGTCCTCTCTTCTGAAATCTCCTTGGATGAGATTCTTTATGATTGAATTTATTTGATTGTTGAGGCTCTTTATGAGTCTCCTTATGGAAGTAGGGTTTCTTTCTTCCTCCTTTGGTGTGAGTAGCTAGGGCTTGGTCATCATCCCTTGCTAGTAACACTTCACGATTCGTTACTCTTGTTTCTTCTTGGATGCATTCTTCTCATAGATTGTCAAACTTCAGTTTCTCCTTTCTGGCACATATCGTCTGGATGAAAGCATCCCAAGCTCTTGTGAGACCATTTAGGGCCGTCATTATGAGTTCATCTTCGTCTATGGTATCTCCAATAACTTCTAGCTGTTCTTTGAATTCTGAGATTCTGGAGAAGTATTCCCGAATCATTTCTCCTTTCTGCATCCTTGTATTCTTCAGTTGAGTTAAGATTCATCTTCCGGTTTATTGTCTTTCCTTCATATAGTCTGGTCAAGGCATCAAACATCTCTTTCGAAGTCTTCTTGGATGACACATAAGGAATCAGGTGGTCTTTGATTGAATCTGCAATGATTTTTTTCGCCCTTATTATCTCCTTTTGATGCTTTGCCTTTACCGCAGCATCGTCGGGTTCCGGTACTTCGTCTTTGACGAATCTTGCTAGGTCATTCTCTTCAAGAATGAGGCCAATCCTATACTTCCAGGCACAAAAGTTTTCCACTCCTTCTAACTTGTCAACAAGCTTAATGCTTGCAGACATCTTTACCTAGAGCTAGGAAAATGACCAAAAAATAAAAGTGCCCAAAATCAAAAACTGAACTTACTAGGGGGTGCGCTTGGCTGAGGCGAGTTGCCTGGTGTGTTTGGATCTGAGAAAATCCAACTTTTGCTCCTCCAAATTTGATCTGCGGATTTCTGGACTGGTGCTTCTAGTTTTTTGGTACTTCTGGTACACTGGTTTTCTGGTACTTTGTGAAACTAGGGTTTCACTTTCTAGGAGATCAAGCCACTGAAAAGGTGCGCTGAGAGTGCCAAACTGATCCTTAGGGGAGGGTGCACTTTTCTAGATGGTTTCGGGGCTGAAAAGCTTCACCAACAAAAAGCCCTAATTTTCATGTACGATAACAGTGACGTTTTTCACTTGTGAAAGATGCTTCCTTCAACTTGGCTCTGATACCATGTTAATGTTTAAGCCATTATTATAGATGTTTACATTTCATTAGATAACAATAACATAATCCAAGATCATTGAGAAATACACAATCACAAGAGACACAACATTTATCCTGGGAAACCCTCTAGGGGAAGAAAACCCAGCAAAACTTCCTTAGTATAGATAACCAATACAATGCCAAGGGATCTCTTATGCTAATACAGAAAGTCCTCTCCCAGATATGCACCACTCTCTCTCTCATTCTTCTCCAGTAGCAAATCTGAACTTGTCTCTCAGAATGAGCAAGTGAGTTGTGTCTAAGTGAGGCGCTAGCCTCCTTAATTTATACAAGTCTGGCACGTGTGAAGTGTCTCTTCACTGGCAGGGCCGACTTCTCAAACTAGGTGGGTAAATGTGATGTCCCGTTCCCAAGAGTAGGCCAGCAGGGAGTGACTTAGTAGCCTATATGTTCCCATAGACTATAGTCAGGAACAAACAGGGAACAAGATGGAGAAACAAGGAGGAATTGATGGTTAAACAATGAATTAAGCCAAAATACTTAGGAAAAGTCACTTAAGCCTAAGTCAACGAAGAATTAGAATAAAAAGGTGTAAAGGGGGGTTTAATTAATTAATTAATCACTTTAGGAGGAAGGGTGTCTAGCTTAAGTGAGGTCAATGGTGAATTAGATTGGGAAAGGTATAAAGGGAGGAATTTGACCTAATTCCTCATTATGCATTGTTATGATTTGATGTTGAGAGTTCCCAGAGGAGGAGGAGATCTGACCTTACTGTTTTGTGGATTTTTGGAGGAAACCGCCACCCTTGATCGATTTCGGTGTTGAGAGACACACCCTAGCCCATCGGAGATACCATCCAGGTATTTCACCATACTTTTCAGGAGTATCCATTGCAGAGTGCGCAGCTCAGCCAGTGAGGGTGCAAGTCAGTTTGAGGGTTTGGAGAGCTGCAAGAGAGACGTATTCAGATTGCAGTTTCCTTCCAACCCATTTGAGATCCAGCCAGGGCGCTTCTATTGAGCCATCTATCGTCAGATTCTGACGGTGGAATTTTGCAGATCGATTCGTTCAGCCATTTAGGGCACAACGCTTCCGGACAGACATTTGGTGTTCCAGGGATAGTTTCAGAGAATATCCGAACAAATCCTTCCGACCTATTTCCTTATTTGGCGAGACGATCGTTTTGAGCTATATAGCAGCAGATTCCATTGGTGGAATCCTTTGGGGCGCATTCAGTGTCCCAGGAGGTGCGCAAACCCCCCCGGGGTCCAGATCCAAGGCCTCAGGGATCAGATCCGAGATCCGACAGTCATTCATTCCAGTCTAGAGACTAGGGCGCTTCTATTGGAGCAGTTTTCAGCGCATTCCGACGGTCGATTCTTCTGGACGTGTTTTCCAGCTGGTAGCGGTTACCGTACTTCTTCGACATCGCATATTTTTGTTGATCTATCCGTGCATGCATCAGATCTGCTATCATCTTCTGATCACGGGTATTTTGATGTTATTTGCTTGTATTCCAGTGACGATCCATGAGGTCTAGTTGACGATTATTTCTATATTTCCAGTATGCTATTGTATTTCCATGCTTGAGTCGCATAATACATATATTGGGCAGTTGATGTTCTTCACTTCTGCATGCATCCTTTATATACTGTTTAAACCATAAATATGCAACATGCACATGCAATAACCAACATGCACATGGAATAACCAACATGCACTCGCAATAAACATAAATATCTCAAACACACAACTGAAACGCATCCAGAAACCCCTAGTGTATCAGATCTACGAGACAGAGCATTAGATCAGTAGCAAATATCTTGATCAGTGGGATCAGGGATATTTTAGTGGTATCAGAGCTTTAGTCCTACCAGCTTGTGACTAAAGACAATGAATACAACAGAAGAACGAGATGGTCGTGAACACGTAGGTGACGAATATGTCACTTACAGCGGGCGCAGGGAAAGAAAGGAAGAGGCACATAGAGAAGTAGAGAGAAGAGCAGAGCGCGAAGCAAAGAGGAGGCTAGGTGACAGATATGTGCGACCAGAGGGCAGTGGTAAGGCCCCCGCAGATCCAGACGTAGCCTTCATGCAGGTTATCAGTGATATGCTAGCTAGTCAGCGGACCATGTCTCAGTCTTTGGCTCAGGTAGCGGATAGACTGGCTATGGTAGACATAACGGACACACAAGCCACACATGCAGCACATGGGAACTCAGGGGTAGGCAATAGACCCCAGTCACCCACTCGCACATATACCTCTGCGAGTAGGATTCCACGTCCATTGTTTCCCAATTTCCAGAGGGCGTCCCCGGTAGCAGCACAGATACCGATAGCACAGAGACTGCCCACTCAAGCAGAGGACATTGCAGAGTATCGAAGAGAGTATGCAGCCATGGGCCACGACTTTCATTAGGATATGACCTTAGTCAAGTATTGTGGACTCATACTCAGAAACTGTCCTAGAGAGCCACAGAGGGGAGGGCAACAGTAGCAGGGGCATAACATTGACTTCATCCGAAAAGTTGGTAAACTCACCATACCTTCTTTTGACGGATCGTCCAAATGCACTGGCAGAGCTTGGGTACAGAAACTAGACACCTACTACAAGCTCAACCAGATGAATGAATCAGAGGCCATCAGTTTCGCCACCCTACACTTGGAGGGTGAGGCACACGAGTGATGGTATCACGGATTGGTGACATTGGGTCACAATCGCATCACCTCCTACAGAGAGTTCACAGAGAGACTCATGGACAGATTTGATAGGAGGGATCCAGAGATCCATTTTAGAGATCTAGCCCAGTTGAGACAAACTGGCACAGCAGAAGCATTCATCTCAGAGTTTCAGAGGGTAGCAGTGGTAGTGACAAACATAACTGAACCCCGATTGGTCATGCTATTTACAGAAGGGCTCATAAAACCCTTGAGAGGATGGGTGAAGGCCTACCGGCCTCATACCTTGCAGGATGCCATCCGACGCACTAGAGATTTGGCGAATTCAGTGCCAAAAACTAAACCCTTTGTACCACAAAGAGACAAGGATCAAAAGAATCTTCTAAGGGAATGGAAGGGCAAGCCCAAATTGGATGATGATACGCGACAGGAGTTGATGAGGAAGAAGCTTTGCTTCTCCTGCAGAGACCCTTGGGTCCCCAGGCATAGATGCATGGGGAAGGGACAGATCCACTATATTGAAGTGGAATCAGATAATGAGAAGGAGGATGAGGATATTCAGGCACCGACAGACAGTGATTCAGAGACTGAGACCACTCATGAGCCAGAGCAGCAGCCGAAGAAACCTCAGGTACCAGCAAGAGCACAGCCCCAGGCGGAGGCAAAACCTCGTAGAGAGGTGAAAGGGGGAACCATAGCCACCCTTTCAGGAGTACTCAGGTACAACACTCTCAGGCTCAAGGGCCTTGTACAAGGGCAATGCATAACAATTTTAGTTGATGGTGGGGCCACCCACAACTTCATAGATGCATCCTTAGTAGCCAAGAGGGGGTTACGCACAAAGGAGTTTGAGGGATTCCATGTGGCAGTGGTTGATGGATACACGATCACATGCTTGGACATGATCCCTGACCTAGAGGTCAAACTAGGCAACTACACCCTGACTGACACATTCTATGTAGTTGATCTATCAGATACTAATGTCGTGTTGAGAGTACAGTGGTTATATTCATTGGGAGAGATTGGGTTCAACTATCAGACATTGACCATGAGCTTCAGGGACGCCAGTGGCTCGAGAGTTGTGCTGAGAGGCATGTCTACAAGGGCGCCTCGAGTAGTATCGGAAAAAAGGATGGAGCGGATCTTTCGTCATGGTGATGTGGCTTACGCAGCAGAGTGTCGAATCACTACGCGAAAGGACTCAGAGGGTAGGGAGCAGTACCATCCACAGATCAGAGAGCTTCTGGGACGTTATGAGCTAGTATTTGGGCCGATACCACCAAGGAGACCGCCAAACAATGGTTTTGAGCACATGATTGAGTTAGAGGTAGGGGCTACACCAATGATTACAGCACCATATAGGCACCCCAAGAAATTTAAGGACGAAATTGAGAAAGCAATCAAAGAATTGCTTGCTATGGGGCACATCAGGCCCAACAAGAATCTGTTTGCATCTTTAGTTGTCCTGGTACTAAAGAAGGATGGCACGTTACGGATGTGCATCGATTACAGAGCGCTCAACAAGAAAACGATCAAGAATCGTTACCCAATCCCACGTATAGATGAGTTGATGGATGAGTTACATGGGGCGGTCTTCTTCACTAAGATTGATCTATGCTCAGGATACCATCAGATCAACATCAGGGAGCAACACATTGAGAAGACAACATTCCGATGCCATTTTGGACACTTTGAGTTCTTGGTCATGCCGTTTGGACTGACCAACGCACCAACCACTTTCCAGTCTTGCATGAACCATATCTTCAGAGGACAGTTGAGGAAGTACCTTTTTGTATTCTTCGACGATATATTGATCTATAGTAAGACATGAGACTCTTAGCACATTTGGGGAAGGTCTTGGATATTATGCAGACACATTCTTTATATGCCAAGGAATCCAAATGTGAATTTGGCATGAGAGAACTACTGTATTTGGGGCATATCATCAGTGAGCAGGGAGTACAGGTTCACCAGGAAAAGATTAGGGCCATTGTGGATTGGCCAATGCCCAAAAATCTCACGGAGCTGAGAGGATTCTTTGGGTTATGCAGTTACTATAGGTGGTTCGTCAAGCGTTTTTCATAGTTATGAGCACCACTCACAGATTTGACCAAGAAGGGTGCTTTTCATTGGACAGAGGAGTCACAATAGACATTCAACAAAATGAAGGTGGTTATGAGCACATGCCCTATTCTAGCCCTTCCAGACTTCTCGTAGTCGTTTGTCTTAGAGTGCAACACATCAGGGGTGGGGATTGGAGCAGTCTTGATGCAGGGGGGCCACCCCATTGTGTTTAAGAGTAGAAAGCTCGACGAGTCGGAGAGACTCTATCCTATTTACGACAACGAGATGCTAGCAATCATGCATGCCTTAACCAAATTTAGGCAGTATCTAGTTGGCAGCAGGTTTGTAGTGAAGACTGATCATAACAGTGTCAAGTATTTCCTTGATCAAAAAGACCTCAGTGAGAGGCAGCATAAGTGGGTCTCAAAGATCCAAGCCTTTGACTTTGACAATGAGTATGTCAACGGAAAAAGGAATATGGTGGCATATGCCTTATCCAGGAGGCCAGTAGGATGTTCGATGATGGATATTTGTACATATTGGAAAGCTCATTTGTTGGTTGAATACTCCAAAAACAAATCTGCTTGCGAGGTGATGGACGAACAAGTGATTGATGATAGATACCAGGTTCTTGATGACGTCATTTTCTACAAGGACCGGATCTACTTGGTTTCAGAATCCACCCTAAAGGGAAAAATTCTGAAGGCATGTCATGATTCGCCTACAACAGGGCATCAGGGGTACTTCAAAACATATAGACAAATCAGGGAGAGATTCTCATGGAAGGGTCTCAAGGATGATGTGTTGAAACACATACGAGAGTGCACGACTTGTCAGCAGAACAAGTCCGAGCAGACACACCCCGCAGGGTTACTACAACCTCTACCCATTCCAGAGTAGAAATGGGAGAGCATTTGCATGGATTTCATTACAAGCCTTCCTAGAGTGCAGGGCAAGGACTGTATATTTGTGGTGGTCGATAGACTGACCAAATTTGCACACTTCTTCGCCATACCCACAAACTACAAGGCCATACAGGTAGTGTTATCGCACAGTTTGTAGCTAGGTCAAATGGCTAAAAGATGTAAGGCCAAACTGGCGTAATAGGAACCTACCCCACCCAATGTCACCTCAATGGGGAGATTCTTTCTATTCAGGGAGGTTAGCCCACGGGAGACGTCCCCGGTAACCTGGGGTTTTGAAGAGGCAAAGATATAAAGGTTAAGGTTAGAGTCCCTCCCAAGATTAGATAGTCCGGCTAATCAACCAATAAATGAAGTGTAGCCCCAAAAGAGAACACCTGCCGGGAACAAAACAATAGCAAAACAATATATATGCAGGCTATAATTCAATGGGTTATTACTTCATAGAACTATCTAATATCAATATATAAGCAATTATAACAATAAGGATCAATGAGATCAACATTTATCGATATAGCAGTGGAAAATATCAATTCATCAATAAATATTGAGATGACGTAGCTAACAATGTATTTAATCAATCTTTTACTCAATAAATGCACTTAATCATCATATAATTGCTTATCAACAAAAAGTGTTGCATCAAGATGGAATAACCAAGTGTGACGTCAGCCTAGTTAGGGTTAGCTAGTTAGTTACGGTTTCAAATTTAAAAGTTTTAAGAGGTTGTTTGAGCACTATCACTTCAACGTTGTGGATTTAAGATCAGTGCCTAGGGGTAAATGGAGTCAATTAAGAAGAGGACGCAGAGTTGAAGGGATAAAAGGCTAAGGACAAGAGGGAAGGGTTCTAGAGTGCTGCAATGGCAGGGCCCTAGAATCAAAACCCTAGGGGAAAGAGGTTCACTCCGGTGTTTCTTAAACAAGGCCTCGTGCTCTTTCCTCCTTACTTAGGTGAAACTTGGCAAAACAGTTAGCATAAAAGATAAGCTAAAACAAGAGGATGAGGCCAAGGAGAGTGTTGCAATGGCAAGGCTCTATTACCAAATCAGATGGACGACCCTAGGTGTAGATAACCTAGGCCTGGGACGTCACCTCCTTTTTAACCTTTAAAAGTACATCTAGCACAAGGGAAGAAGTGAAAAGAGTGTAGCAAAGGCTAGGCTCTTCCTTCCTTCTTCAATGGCTGAATCTTTCTCTTTTAGGGGACATGAAACAAGGACCTACTTGTGTGCTTGTCACCTAGGGTTTTAAAATTAGCAAAGTTTATAAGTAAATGCAAGAATACAAACCTACAACCATTCAATCAAGAAGTTTTGCAGGAAAAACACTTACATATCATGAAGAAATAGCATTGCAAACCCTAGTTGTAAACCTTCCTTCAAGAGAAAAGCCAAGATATGACAAGAAAATCCTCCTCCAACAAGTGCGCCTCACATAAAAGACCAAATACCCAAACTAGGGCGCAAAAATCAGACCTCACAAGAGAGTGAGTTCTGTGTTATTGTCAAAATGAGGGAAAAACCCAATATATATTGTATCATGACCTCTAATTAAAATTAGGTCATTAAAAATAGCCGACAAGGCTACAAACCAAAATTATACTGTTTTTTACATTAAATTGCTAAATCAAAACCCTAAATGAGCATAAGCAAGACGTCAAGCCCTACTGAGGGACACGTTGACCCCTTTAAGGGAAAATGCAGCACAAAATGACAAACGTTGGCCCTCTTTGGGCCTCCAAACCCTGCCACACGTGCCAGATGCCTTATCAAACTGCCACACTCTCAAGATGACAACAATGGCTCCTAGGTGACGTCCTGGGCCATCAAAGGGAAACGTTCCACCTGAAGTGGGTCAACCCCCCTGGGCTAGGCTCAGCCAAAGTGTCCCGGATGGAACATCCTTCTTCTTCTCAGGTGCAAAAGCTCAATCAAGCACTGTCCTGTCTCTGCCCCTGATGGGGTCCCAACAACCATCTGATGGGCTCTTCAACCCCATGGAGGTCCGAACTAATCATCTCCCCATGTGTACCGGTCCAACTGGTACCTGTCCGTCGAGCATGGTCCTTCACATCAAAAACTTCGCCATCCATGGGCTCATTAGTCACAGGGATCATAGCAATGTCAATCACGTTTCATCATTAATGTTATCAAACATATGCACAAAAACCTTGATATATCATTCAATAGCTCAAAGATATTACAAAGACCTACAATACAAAGCTGAAGAAAAAGACAAAACAACCTATTGGGCAAGTATCCATAAGGAAAGGAAAGTCTCCAAGGGGTATCATCCAAGCCATGTAAAACGAGGTGATGTGGTCAAGGGATGTCCAGACATACGGGTAGAGTGAAAAATAGGGATGCATGATATTACCTGTGGGTGCCTTTGTAGAAGGTGAGTTGTACCCGTCACGGATGCAATTCTTTCCAAACCCCTTATTACCTTTATTCTTTTCTTTTTGCTTTTCTCTTTTTTATTTCAAGGACTAACTAGAGGACACTTCTTTGGCGTGGTGACCAGAGCTTACAGTGTTACCCACAAGCACTTTCACAGAGATGATAAGGCTGGCTCGTGATGAGACCCCCTTTCCCTTGGCCATGCAACCAAAGGTCATTACCCTGGCGTGGTAACCAGATAGTGGCAACGTCACGCTGTTAGGTACCCATGAACATAATAGGCCGGCTCATGATGAGACCCCCTATCCTCTGGGCTAGGTCTTGTTTTTATTATTTTTCTTCGGGTCCCTCTTATTTCTTGTTGAGAGGCTTTTTACCTTCTGGGCCTTTAGCCCCTTCTTCCCACGAGATAAGGTGCAACCCCACAAATAGATCATCCTAATGCCGGACTAGGGGAATGGGATGGATGAGTGGGAGATACGATGAAAAATGATGATATGATGGGAGCGGACGATGTCTCTTCAAAATTCCCCCCAGTGGCAAACCAAAACCTATGGGTACAGGCTTGCTAGGACACCTTGTCAATCCCCCCAACCATGGTCAAGTGGGTTAATGTAAGATCCAAGCAGTTGTCAGAAATAAAAGGAGTAAGATGCATATTTCTAAAGGTTATAATGATCAAAAATGACACATACCATGATACCTGGACCAATTACCTCATGGAGCAAGAGTCTTCTCCGATACAAGTCCAAGCCGAAGGTGATGGATGCTACTGCTACTAACAAGACAAGTTTGATGAAGGAGAAGAAAGATGGGCCCTCCAGGGCCATGCTCAGGTCAATCCTGCTCTCGGTACTCCATGTTTAGGACCGGTGGGCCTCGAGACATGATCTCCTAGTTATCCCTAGAAATCGGGGATAACAGGTAGCAGAGTTGTTTTTCACGGAAGTATTCCAGTTACATGGGTTACCCAAGCAGATAGTCAGTGATAGGGATGGGCGCTTCATCAGTGCATTTTGGCAGGAGCTTTTCAAATTGACAGGCACAGAGCTAGACACAAGTACCAGCTACCACCCACAGACACATGGGCAGACAGAGATTGTCAACAAATGGGTGGAAGGGTATCTGAGGAACTATGTAGGGGGACAACAACGTACTTGGGTGAGATGCTTGCATATGGGTGAGTATTTCTACAACACAACTTACCATATGTCTACCAGGATGTCACCGTTCAGGGCATTGTATGGATACGATGCACCCTCCTTTATAGAGATTGTGTTTGGGGGCAGTAGGGTCCCAGGGGCAAAGGATTGGGTGGAGGAGAGTCAGAGGATTCTTCGATCATTAAGGGAGAACTTGCAGTCAGCTCAGAATCAGCAGAAGACGTATGTAGACCGACACAGAGTTGAGCGAAGTTTTGAGGTAGGGGACTTGGTTTTCCTGCAATTACAGCCATACCGTCAATCCTCCTTGAAGAAGAGCGGAGCAGAGAAGCTGAAGTCGAAGTTCTACGAGCCATACAGAGTCATCAGGAGGGTAGGCAAGGTGGCATACGAGCTAGAGCTACCGGAAGGTAGCAAGATTCATAACGTCTTTCACGTCTCTTGCCTTAAAAGGGCTATGGGACAGCAGGTTAGCATTTCAGAGGAGTTGCCACCCTTGGATGAGGAGGGTCAATTGGAACTAGTGCCAGAGGAGGTACTAGAGCAGAGAGAGCGCAGATTGAGGAGCAGGGTCATCAGAGAGTGCTTGGTTAGATGGAGAGGTCTTCCAGAGGAGGATGCCACATGGGAGGGAGAGCATATCTTACAGCACCCAGGATTGATGTTGCTTGAGGACAAGCAATCTCGAGAAGGGAGGACTATGATGTCCCGTTCCCAAGAGTAGGCCAGCAGGGAGTGACTTAGTAGTCTGTATGTTCCCGTAAACTATAGTCAAGCACAAACAGGGAACAAGATGGAGAAATAAGGAGGAATTGATGGCTAAACGATGAATTAAGCCAAAATACTTAGGAAAAGTCACTTAAGCCTAAGTCAACGAAGAATTAGAATAAAAAGATGTAAAGGGGGGCTTAACTAATTAATTAAACACTTTAGGAGGAAAGGCGCCTAGCTTAAGTGAGGTCAATGGTGAATTAGGTTGGGAAAGGTATAAAGGGAGGAATTTGACCTAATTCCTCATTATGCATTGTTATGATTTGATGTTGAGAATTCCCAGAGGAGGAGGAGATCCGACCTTACTGTTTTGTGGATTTCTGAAGGAAACTGCCACAGTTGATCGGTTTCGGTGTTGAGAGACACACCCTAGCCCATCGGAGATACCACCCAGGTATTTCACCGTACTTTTCAGAAGTATCCATTGCAAAGTGCGCAACTCAGCCAGTGAGGGCGCAAGTCAGTTTGAGGGTTTGGAGAGCTACAAGAGCGCCGTATTCAGATTGCAGTTTCCTTCCAACCCATTTGAGATCCAGCCAGGGCGCTTCTATTGATCCATCTATCATCAGATTCTGACAATGTAATTTTGCAGATCGATTCCTTCAGCCATTTAGGGCACAGCTCTTCTGGACAGACATTTGGTGTTGCAAGCAGAGTTTCAGAGCAGATCCGGACAAATCCTTCCGACCCATTTCCTTATTTGGCGAGATGATCGTTTTGAGCTATATAGCAGCAGATTCCGTTGGTCGAATCCTTTGGGGCACGTTCAGTGTCCCAGGAGGTGCGCAAACCCCCCAGGGGTCCAGATCCAAGGCCTCAGGGATCAAATCTGAGATCCGACAGTCATTCATTCTAGTCTAGAGACTAGGGCGCTTCTATTGGAGCAGTTTCCAGCGCATTCCGACGGTCGATTCTTCTGGACGTGTTTTCCAGCTAGTAGCGGTTACCGTACTTCTCTAAAATCGCATATTTTTGCTAATCTATCCGTGCATGCATCAAATCTGCTATCATCTTTTGATCACGGGTATTTTGATGTTATTTGCTTCTATTCCAGTGACGATCCATGAGGTCTAGTTGACGGTTATTTCTATATTTCCAGTATGCTATTGTATTTCCATGCTTGAGTCACATAATACATATATTGGGCAGTTGATGTTCTTCACTTCCGCATGCATCCTTTATATATTGTTTAAACCATAAATATGCAACATGCACATGCAATAACCAACATGCACATGGAATAACCAACATGCACTCGCAATAACCATAAATATCTCAAACACACAACTGAAACGCATCCAGAAACCCCCAGTGTATCAGATCTATGAGATAGAGCATTAGATCAGTAGCAAATATCTTGATCACCGGGATCAAGGATATTTCAGCAAACCCACCTTTAATATATTTCTGGGTCTCTTTAATATCTACTGGGGCCGACTTCTTATTCTGCCTATTACAATTGTATTTTGACCAACCCGCAAAAGGGGATTTCGTCCTATTACAATAAACGACATGATCAATCCACAATGGGAATTGATCCTATGAATAATATATTAATAATAACAAGAATACTCTTTGCAGTTACATTATTTCAACATAACCAGGTATTGTCTTATTGTTTTTTATCTTTTTATTGTTTTTTTCTCTCAAGAAGCTAGTCAAGGAACACTGCCCTGGCTTGGTGACCAGAGGTGGCAATGTTACCCACAAGCACTTTCATGGAAATGAGAAGGATGGCTCGTGATGAGACCCGTTTCTCTTGGCCATGCAACCAAGAGCCACTACCCTGGCGTGGTAACCAATTGCTAGTAGTGTCATATTGTTAGGCACCCATGGACCTAATAGGCTGGCTCGTGATGAGACCCCCTATCCCTCAACTAGGTCTTGATTTTTTTTTACGGGTCCCTCTGTTTCTTGTTGAGAAGCTTTTTAATGCTTTCTCAGGGATCCCTGGGTGAAGCATCTCGAGGTTTTATTCTTAGGCTTTTGTTGTCAGCTGCTTTTACCCCCCAGGCCTTTTTGCCCATTCCTCCCACAAGGTAAGGTACAACCCCTAAATGATTGGCCAACCCTATGCCCAGACCAGTGAAATGGGATGGGTGAGCGAGAAATAAGATGGAAAGTGGTATGTATGACAGGAGCGAACGATGGCTTTTCCGAAATCCCGCAGTGGCAACTCAAAACCTATGGACATAAGCTTGCTAGGGCATCCTGTCATTCCCCCATACATAGTCAAGTGGACAAGCATAAGATCCAAGCACCCATTAGAAACAAAGGAATCAAATGCACATATTCAAAAGTTTTGAGGATCAGAGTGACACATACCATGATACCCGGACTCATTACCTCATGGAGCAAGAACCATCTCTGATACAGGACCAAACCGAAGGTGATGGATGCTGTTGTTGCTGCTGACAAAGTGGAGGCACTGATAGGGAGAAAAGATGGGCCCTCCAGGGCCATGCTCAAGTCGATCTGGCTCTCAGTACTCCATGTCTAGGACCTGTGGGCCTCGAGATATAATCTCCTCATTATCCCTAAAAGTGGGGGATAACAAGTTGGAATCAAATAATGTGGTAAATGACGAAATACCACCGTTTTGCAGAGCTTGTGAAGACTTTCATGAAGAGTCTAACTACCTAGTTTTTTGCCAGATAAATGAACAAGTCGTGCCTCAAACAAGCAATATTGTGGGAAACTCAAGAAACTATACTCACATCAACAATTTTGGTGAAGCTCACCCCTTATCAATGGATTATTGGATCCAAATGCAAGAAAGAAGTGAGCAAGTCAATGAGGTGGTGGAAGAATATGACAATGTTACAAAGTTGTATGGACAAAAGCCCACAAATGAGCAGATTTTAGAAATGGCCAAGCACAAAGGAATAGTTTACCAACAGAAAGGGAAGGATGGTCCAAACAAGCCTCAAACAAACTTTCCTAAGGTAATTACTCCTCCAATTACTAATCTAATTGTTGATTTAGGTAATTGGATTTCAAATGCAAAAGTTTTGGTTCCATTGTCAGAACTCCTCAAAATTCCTTCACAACAGGAAAAATTTCTCAAAGCAATAAATATTCCAAGTGATAAAATTATTGTCAAAAATCAAGAAAAAGAAAAGGAGCATCCCGAAGATCCTCCAGTTGTTTTGACTAGTAGAGATAGAACCAAAGAAGAAAATCCTCCCTTCTTTGTGTCCTTAGAAATAAATGATCAATGGTTGCATAATTGTATGTATGATTCTGGAGCTTCATCCAACATTATTACTAAGGGGATCATGCCAAGATTAGGTCTTGAAGTTACAAGACCTTATCACAATGTGTGTGCCATGGATTCTAGCGAAATTGAAACCCATGGGCTTATCATAGATTTTCCAGTCAAGTTAGCTTTTGGCCCATATTTTGCTATCAAAATGGATGTGCTTGTAATTGATGTTCTAGATGCCTGGGGTATGCTTCTTTCTAGAAAATGGGGAGCTCACATGGGAGGTTGCCTAAATATGGATCTGACCTTTGCAACTATCTCTTACCCTCCTCCATCAACTGAGAATTTTAGGCTCTTTAGAGAAACAGAAAGAAAGTATCACATTGAGGATCCCAAGGAGCCAATGAATGAGTTCATCTGCCAAATGTCTAACATGGATAATTTCTCAATATGTTCAAACTTCCTGGTACCAATTGAAGAAAAGTTTAAAGATGAAAAAATAAGTAATAAAGCTTGGAAGATGAGCATTGATGGTGCGCATTCGAGATCAGGAAAAGGGGTAGGAATCATTCTAGTTTCACCAATAAGGAAGTCATACAATTTTGCTTTCAGACTAGAGTTTGATGCACCAAATAATGTGGCTGAGTATGAGGCGCTTCTACTTGGTTTGGAAATTGCTAAAGACATGGGGATTAAAATTTCAAATATTAAAGGTGATTCAGATCTGGTGATTCTCCAGGTAAAAAATAAGTATGCATGCAAAAGTGAGAGATTGAAAAGATACGGAAATGCCATTAATGACATAAGTGTCCTCAGACACACTTTTATTAAATAGGAAAACAAATGACATATGAGAATTTGCAAGAGTTTACACCCAAACACCTCAACACTCTTGCAATGAGCTATATATAAGCTAAATGTCCTAACTAAATCTATTTATGGATCACTTATTAAATAAACAAGTGTCCATTTACAATAGATGCTATCTTAACAATCTTCTAACTATACTCCTAATTTAGAGCCTAAGATACGACACCTTTCTAGAGTCATATCTTTTACAACAATACTCTATTTCTAAATGTCTCCATTTATTAATCAAATATTCTAGATTATTAATTTAATATTCTAAATTAATAATCATTTTATTCTAACTTTTTAAACTATGATATTTGTATTTTGGATCATCTAACATTCCCCCCTATGATCCAAAGATACATTACAACAGATACTAAGTTCATCCCTGAACTTAGTAAATTTTATTCTGCTAAGAGGTTTCGTGAAAATGTCAGAGATCTGATATTCTGAAGGACAATAAATTGGCTTGATGACATCCTTTGCAATGAGTAATCTGATATGATGATACTTGGTGTCCACATGCTTTGTCTTTGAATGAAAAACTGGATTCTTGGCAAGCTTAATGGCTGATTGGCTATCAATGAATAATGATGTAGCTTCTATTTAAGAAATGCCCAAGTCCTGCAAAACTCTGCGTAACCAAACAATTTCACATGTTGCTTCCCAGGATGAGATGTACTCTGCTTCTGTTGTATAAGTGACAACTACAACTTGTTTCTTACAATTCCAAGACACTGCATAGCTGTCCTTTCTGGCATACCAAGCCCTTGGAGCTTGCTTGAGTCCATATAGAGCTTTCTTTAATCTGCAAACGTGAATGTCTCTCGAATGTACCTCAAACCCTTGAGGTTGTTCAATATATACTTCTTCTTCAATAGCTCCATTGAGGAAAGCTGTCTTTACATCCATCTGATGTAAGTTCCATCCCATGGAAGCGGCAAGAGATATGATAGCTCTGATGGAAGTATA
>ML805621.1:145909-172937 GCA_009831015.1 Picea engelmannii
TAAAGAAAGCTTTGGAGGACATCTTGGATCTTGTGGATTAGTCTTTGGATCAAGATCACATGAGGTGATATTGTTTCTTGCTCATTGTGTAGATTTGTATGCTAGCATTCCTTAGTAAACTAGTTTGCTAGGGTAAATCAAATTGATGATTTATGTATTGTATGGTTAGGTTTTGATCATGAATTAGTTCAGATTTAATATGCTAACCATAATACTATGCTGCTATAGATCTATGTTTTGTGTTGAGTTGCAGGTTTGTCTCACAGGTTAGGGTTTGGGAGAGACTTTAGAGCAGATTTCCAACCTTGGCTTCTACAAACTCCTTGTTGTTCTTTGTTATTTGATATCTTGCTATCATCCATCTTCATTTTCTGTAGTTTACTTGCTCATTGATAGGTCAAAAATATAATTTTCTCAATATAATACTTTGCTGGAAATTTTCTGTGTTTACACAGAAATTTCTGAAGATAACATTGGTGTTCTTCCAGCCTTTCCAGCAAGCTTTTGCTTGTTGTTTTTGCAGGGCAGCGCCATATTTGGATAGTATAAGCTGCATACAACACCTAGGAGGCTTCCCAAGCACTCTCCTTGACTTGGGTGACATTTCTCCTCCATTTTCCTTCATCTTTTGTAAATTTCTGAAGTTTTTCTTAGTGTTTTAGAGCTCTAAAAGTAACCTAACCTAGATAGCTATTCTTTTGTTAATATAACATTTAGATTAGCTTGTATACTCTTTCATTCTTTATTTAGAATAAACCTAATAATGATAGCTAGCATTGTCAAGATAGTTCTTGCCTGAGGGGTAGGCCAGCAGCTTGTCCTTCGTTCATATTCAAGAATGCCTCTGATTCACCAGAGTGGCTGGACTCAAAGCCCCCCTTTTCTGTGCAAGTTTGTCTTGGTTGTGGTAGTTTCGCTTGCCGGCACCTTGGGGGAGTCATCCCCAATATCGCCCTTGGCTTAAGGAAATCTACTTGTGGTATTGTCTTTAGCTTAGAATCTGATCACTTCTTAGCTAATCTTTCTTTTACAAGTTTAGTTTTCCTTCTAAGTATTTCATATGTTTTTTCTTTCTATGTTAATGGCTAGATAGCTTCATTCTGTTTACATGCTCTAGATCTATTACCTTGTGAAGTTGTTTGACCTATCTAGATAGCATATGATGTTGAGGTTCTCATAATCTTTCACTTGCCAAAGTTCCTTTACACTAAAGCCTTTTCTTTACATAACTTGGCATAGTTCAGATGTGGTATTGATTAGGGTTCTTATATGTTTTAATACTTTACACTAAGCAATACTTTTGAGAGGTTTTGAGCCCACGGCCAAGCCTCCTTAAACCCATGGCCTAGTGCCCTCATTGCTCACGGCCTTGTGCCTTGTTGAGCTCACGGCTTGGTGGTTGGCCTTAGCCATTTAGCCCTCACGGCCTAGCACTTGAGTGCTCACGGCCTAGCCTCTTGTCAGTGTTATTTGAAAACTTTCCACACACCTTCATCCCCACGGCCCTGCTTGCTTTTGCTCACAGCCTAGGTTGATATCCTGCAGCACATAACAAACATTAGTTAATGGTTTAATGTATCACATATGCTAAAGGTTTTATTGTTCACATACTACTTGGATGCACATGTGATATTCTTCTTAAGGTAATCTTGTTGTGTTTGATAGCTTAACACTTGTGCCAATATTCTAAATCTGCTAGTCTCTTAAGCTATCACATCTTTAACATTTGCATTCCACATGTACCTTAGTTGATGCTAAATGATTGAATGCTTATGCTTTAGGTGCATATGATACTTGGATTTATGAGTTGATGTTTATGGTTTTGACACTCAAATGACTTAACAACCTTTTGCTATCATAAACACTCATCTCACACACCCTTTAACTTACAACATCACTTGGTTTCTAGCATATTGTATATTGTAAGTTGTGGTTTACTAATTTACATGCTCATGGTATCATTGCTCATAAGTCACACACCTTGGATGATGCTCCCGGCCTAGCCATTGTTCACTACTGCTCACGGCCTAGTCCTTTTCATTTACACTTTTCTATTGCTCATGGGTATAATGATCATGGTTTAAATCTTTCACAAGCTCAAGTTTTAATCTGCTCATAGTTTGACAATACTGGTGATAGGATATCTATGGTTTAAATGTGATAATACTTGTGCTCATGTTATAGTTTATTTATCTTTCAAGTTATCACACTTAAAGCTTTTTGCAATCACACACTTTACATCATCCATTCACTTGCTTATGGTTTAATCATCTAAGTGCTTCAAAGTTATATCTTTACTTCATTGCAAGTGCCATTACATACTTTATGGTTCATGGTTACATAGTTAATATCCTTGAAGTCATTTCATGTGATGCTACATTGATGGTTTAAACATTGTGACATTTATTGCTTTGTCTTTACATGTTTATGGTGATATAGTCCTTCCATTTCAAGCACTCATTTTGGACATTTTTGCTCACGGCCATTCGCTAAATCACTAAAATAAAACTGTCTAAACTTGTTAAAATCAACCCAACACACCCTAAAGACCCACCCGAGGGTCCCTAAAACACTTAGTAACATTTTAGGGGTCTCTGACAACTATTTCTGCCATCTAAAACGGGTAAGAGGGCCAGTCTTTGGGGGAAGTGGCGGGGGACCATCCCGTGATTCCGTTGGGGGGATCCCTTCTCTGACTACTTCTTATTGTGGTGAAGTGACGGGCTAACCTTGGAAGCTAGGCTGGGGGTAAAAGCCCAGTATCTTGAGCACCGGGCAGTTATTTGGTAGAAGAAGAAGTTAAGACACACACATAGTTAGGGGGTGGGGAATCTAAAAACATTTAAGAAGAAAAATAGTTGCATAAATCACACTTGTGTATGTTGGGGGAGTAGATGTATTGATAGGACAACACACTTGTGATAATCTTACTGTTACATCTTTTACTTGCAACTAAATCGCTTTATCTTTTATGGTGTTGTGATACATTGGTTCATTGTCATTTGATATATCTCATTGATCAATTATCATTGTTGTGGTGTGGATCAATAAGTGATTGAGTATCCCACTTGGGGAGGCATCACTTGTCTGATCCTTGAGTGCTCTTATGGTTAGATGCCAATGAAGGCAGTCCAAGTGGAGTAAGTGCCACTTGGGGCATGCTTGGCCCTAGGGTGTGACTTGTTAATATCTTTTGTACATCTTGTGCTTGATTTGTATATCTTGTAACTCTTGTAAACTTTGTAATATTGTATTATCATTTGTATAATTCTAATCTTGGGGTTTGGGTAGTTTGATTTGATTTAATTGTAAAAGTTTCTTGCAACGAACCACCCTTACACATAATTGACCCCATTGCCCAACCTTAGGCACTAGTCCTTAGTTGACTTAGGGAAAGGGCTGACTTTGCATTTTAGACTTAGACTTGAACTTGCATTGTTGCTTGTCATGTTAGGCTAGTTTTTCCCCTTGGCCTATAATCAATTGAAACTAACTCCTAGAACATTGTAACTAAAATTAACTTAGTAACTAGGGACTACCCCCCTTGGCTTCCCTAGGAGTAAGCCTAGAAGGAAGAAGCTTCCAGTCAAGGTAACAGTGTGGGCTGGGGCTTAGACATTGTGTCTCCGAGGGCACACTAAGTGAGCAGGACTTAGCTCACGTCTGCAAGTGTGCATAAGGACGGCAACAAGAGTCATTCAGCATCTCAAGGGAGGTACACTTTTAGGGTTTTGAGCATGCTATAGTTTTGGTAGATGGGTGAGAAGGTGAGGTGGCACCTTTAGACTTAGTCCAACATCAAATTAGAACTAAAGGAGGGCACCTTAGTGAGTGGAGGGGTTTATTTTAATGAAAATGTGAGTATGGGTGAGTTACTCATCAAGGGGGGCGCAACTCACTAGGGAGGGAGTGTGGTATGATGTGAATGCTAAGTGAGGGTGTATAAAAAGGTTAGGAAAGGGGTTTGGGTAGGTTAGGAAATGGTTTAGATAACTTCTCCCACTCTTTCCCTAATTAATTTGCTCTTTTTACAAAAATTTGACAATTTGACTTTGTCAATTCCAGCAATTAAATTGATGTCTTAGACCGACTTAGACTCCTCATGCAAACACCTAGAAAAACTTGTCCAATTAAGCTGAAACTTGGTCCAAGGCTGTAGGGGATCTCATTCCATTTCTTTTGAGCATAAATACCCCGATCAAAATCCCAAGGACCTAGTTTTTACAATTTTTATCAAAAATTAATTAAAACTACCATTAACTAGGTAATTTAAAAAAAATAAAAAGAACTATCTTAGACTCGATGGAATTCTGCAAGACTGTAGGAGATGTCTAGCATGGTCATTTACAATATTCCTAGACACTAGCTACCATAGGGCTCGACCATTAGAATACCTTTCACCACTTTGGAGAATTATTGTAGGAGTGAAAAACTCAAGGGAAATTAATAAGGCTAGTTAGACCAAATTAATAACCTGAGAAAAAACAAACACTCGATGAAAGGGACCCCTCTAATGATGAAGTCCTAGGCAACTGACCTAACTATGATCCATGCTGATCCATTACATTATTATCCCATGCAGGGGACGGAAATTCTGATTACAAAAATACGTGTTGAAGGCCAAAACTGCCTTGTAGAACCAACAAGTCTTCAACTTGGTAGCCCCATCAGGTGCATAATCTTCATGGTACATAGAGTTGACCCCCTAGTCGAAATAGGTGGTCAACAGTATGCTGATATCATTTTCTTTCTTTCTAATCTCACATGCCCAAGTCATTTAATTGATCATAAAAGAAGAGCATTGAGGTTGAAAGTAGCTAAGTATTGTATCATACAGGATGGATTGGGGTGGAGGAACCCCAATGGGATGATACTTAGGTATGTTGATGAGCTTGAGTCCAAAAGACTTTTGGTTGACTTTCATTCAGGATTTTGTGGTGGGCATTTCACAGTGAAAACTATTGCCCACAAAATCCTCAGAGCATGTTACTACTAGCCTACTATATTTTCAGATGTGCATAAAATGGTTAGGGGTTGTCGACAGTGTCAGTGGTTCACTAGGAAGCAAAAGCTAGCAACCTTAGCCTTACAGCCAGTAGTGGTAAAGCCTCTTTTCAGCAGTGGGCGCTTGACTTTATTGGTCAGTTTAAAGATAATTCAAGTAATGGCTATACTTGGATAATCAGAGCAACTAATTATTTCACAAAGTGGGTAAAAGCTATACCCACCAAGTCAGCAACCGACAAAGTGGTCATGTATTTTCTTGAAGATAAGATTATCACTAGGTTTAGTGTGTCAACAAAGATAACTACTGATAATGCTAAGGCCTTTAGTTCAACGGAATTATCCTCATTCTGTTTCAAGTATGTCATTATATTGTCCCACTCTTCAAACTACTATCCCCAAGGAAATGGTCTTGTTGAGTCTAGCAATAAGAACTTAATGACTATCCTTAAGAAAACAGTTGGGGATAATAAGAGGTCATGGGATAATAAGATCAAGTTTGCATTATGGGCTGACATGATTACAAAGAAAGTGTTATAGGAAAGAGTCCCTTTGAGCTTGTTTATGGGCTTGATGTCACTTTGTCAGTTCATCTTAAGCTTTTAGTGTATCGATTTGTTCAGAAATATGGTTTGGATGAAGACTTTCACCAAAGTAGAATTGATCAAATAATTGAACTTGATGAAAGTAGAAGAAAGGCCTTAGATCAAAGTATAAGAAATCAGGAAAAGGTAAAGAAGACTTTTGATAAGTCTTCAAGACATAGAGATTTCCAAACATGTGATACAGTCTTATGGGACAAATGGAAGGAGAAGCCAGGAAGCCATGGCAAGTTTGACAGTTTATGGGTAGGGCCATACATTATTCAGGATGTAGTTGGCAAAAACTCTTTCATCCTTATCAGATTGGATGGTGAGAAGTTGAGGCTTCCAGTAAATGGTCAACTCCTCAATCTATTTTTCAACAAAGTCATTTGATGTCCACGGGGGCCTCTTTTATCATATTCTCTAAACCCTTATCCTTTGTACTTTACTTTTTCATTTCCTATACATAGTTTATTTTCTTCTTTTTGTATATATACATGTATATTATTCTTGCAACTTATGTTTGTTATTGGATTTTATATGGACATGTTACTAATGAGGTATCGAGGATGCAAGTCATATGATTCTGCATTCTCGTATGCTCTCTTTCAAATAAAAGATCAAACAGGTGTCCCCATATGAAGCCAATGTTATCCACTGAGTTGCACTAGCTGGACTTACAGTTGAGCCACCAATGTTTGAGCAATCAAATGCTCAGTATTCAGAGTTCAGAAATTTAGTCTGTCTATTTGACCAACTTTTCCACATTTCCATACCCTGCGGGGAATTGTAATAAGATATGTTGCATGATGAATTTTGTAAAAGGTTTAGCCACCTAAGACTTAGACATGAGTTTTACTCTGGAGTGTTTATTTTACTCGTTAATTATATTTTGTTGTCCAAGCAATTTATAATTTCCGAGTTTTTTCACTCAATTTCTCCAAAACTAGAGTATATACTCATGGTTAGGCGTTAGCATGGTCATCTAAGCCTAGTGTCTAATGTATATTACCATGCTAAACATTCTCCTAGAGTTTTATGGAAATGTGCTAAGTCCCCCTTAGGATTTTTTAATTTTTCAGTTAATAAAAAATTTCCCATAAAACAGAATTTTTTAATTGTAATTTGAAGTAGTAATAAAACAGTGGTACTAAGAGGCATTATATGTCTTTGGGGTGTTCATTTTTGAACCTAGAGCACCCACTTTACCTAAGTACCCACTTTTGTGAGTGAAATTAGTGATTTTAATCACTAAAAAGTTAATTTTACTCACAAAACCCAAAAAAGACAAACTCAAGATTGCTAAAATTTAGCGAAGTTGCCAGAAACATGTTTAAACATGTTTTGAGTGAAATAAAGCTTAAAAGGCTATGTGGAAGACAAGGGAAAGCATCTTTGAGTTAAGTAATAAATGGATGATGAGTTAAGGGGTTGCAATCTTTGGATTGGAGAGATCTCCAAGAGAGGGTGTGCCCCCCTTAGAGAGATCTAGCACACACCAAGAGGAGATTGCCTACCTCTTGAGAGGTGGCGCCCCTCCAACCTACTTGTTTCCCCATGTGTCAAGCATATGGAGTGTGGAGAGAGGTGGTGTAATGTCCCCATTTTGGGACATTATTACATTACAGAGTGTTATACCTAACATAGTAGCTAGATAGAGGTGACAACGACTTCAAGAGATATTGAGGGGTTTTATTGGGCCCGACTTGCATCGTTCATCATATTTCATCATTAGGATCCATCCCGCACAGCTTGGATCTGGTTTCGTTGCATTCCGACAATTTCCGTAATTTTGAGTTATTATGGGTCATATTTTAGTTAAATTCACTAAGAAGGTCATAATGGGCATATTACTTGGAGAAACCTCTTAGTGTAATAGCTCATCGGAATCGGGAGGAAGAGCACTACAGGATAAGATGATGAGAAGTGACTTTCAGTGGCCAGAGAAGACATAAGATGGATAAATCACTTTTTAGAGTTAAAATGGTTAATTAATCATAAGTTATTTAATCAAGGAATAATAAAATAAAGAAAAAGTCACTTGGAGAAAAAAGGTGAACAGGGGGGGGGGGTATAAAGGAGAGATAGGGGCCTCTATTCTCTCATTATGTTGATTGACTATTTTTCATTCGGCCTCTTGGCTTGGAGAGCTCTTGCAACCTTTGGGGGTTTGGAGTAAACCCTAGTTGGATTGGTTTCGGTGGTGAAAGATCCACCCTAGCTAATCAAGCTTGGTTTCGATGATGAGATATCCACCCTAGTCAAGTTAGTGGAAGGATCATACAGGTTCTTCATTGGATTTCATTCTGGGAGACATTCTATCTATCTTGCAAAGTTTTGCTACAGTTGGAGGGTTTCTGGAGAGCTAGGGCGCATTGTTCTTGGCAAAGGAATTCGTGGAGTGTTGTAGACACCGAATCTAGGAGAGATCTCACTTCAGAGATGATAGCTATCACCAAGGCACCTTTTTGCATCAGTGTTTGAGGGTATTCATCAGGCCATTCATTTCTTCTACCAGTGGGGCGCATTTCCACTTGAGGAGGGCACATTGTCCCTTAGAGATTTTGTGTTCTAGAGGGGAATACTTTTCCCAATAGACTGGGGCTTTGGCATTGGGGTTTCCTAACCCTCGATCTACTTTTTGGCAGTTTCCTACAGAGGTTTCGCAACCATATTCTTGGAGGCCGAATTATTGGTCTATTTTCAGCTAGGAGGGTGCATCTATTCTTAGAGGTATTGTTGTTTGGGGGTCTTCCAGTTGAGCTACTACTCAAAGATTGCTCATACCTTCTTGCCATCACTCGATCTATCTTCCCACATAGTATTGTTGAGGTTTGAGGCCATCAAAGAGGGGTTCATACTTTCCTTGGACCATTCTAGCCAGAAAGTGTGCATTGTGAGAGAGAGGACATCACATACAACAGAGGGTATCAGTTGGGTTCCAATGTTACTTGGTGTTCATCTTGGGAAGGCTTTTGGAAGCCTAAATCTTCATCTCTATCTTGTATCATGGAGGCATCATCAACCACAAATGGTCAATAAAAGACATAAAAAATCAGAAAAATTAGCAAATGTTATTTTTGTAAGAACATGTTTCCAACATGGTTTCAGTCAACTCACCCTCTCTTTGAGTTAACAAGGCCTTGTTGGTGTTAAATTATCACGCTTGATTCAATATGCGGATTATTTCTTTAGTTTCTTCAGTTTTTTAAACAGAAATTGATTTATTAACCAGCAAAATATATATTTGAAATGATGAACAGAAGTAGAAGAGGTACTCAAATAGAATCTCACACATGCACAAGAATTTACCCTGGGGAAACCCTATACAGGGAGAAAAACCCCAACAAACAATCTTCCTTTATTGCAAATAATATGTAAGATCAATTACAATAATCCACCATGAAAAGTACCTCACTGTTAGACTAGCAAACAACAAGACTTCACTGACTTTTACCGTTGATCATAGTTTTAAAAACCGGAACCAACACCAGACCAGTCGAGGGTCCAACCGAAATCGAAACCAGAATCGATTTCAATGAACTGGTTTTTTAAAAAATACATAAAATATTTAAATTTTAACAAAAAAAATATATTTTTAAGATTTTAAATCATGCTTCCAAAGCATTAAAGACAATTAGAGACAACATATCCAAAGTATGCTCATGAATATATCAAAATGGCACCAAGTGCAATACATATCTAGAGATCGAAACATAAATACATAATCAAGGAGGCTATAGTTCATTTTATGTGTAACATACATTTTCTTGGGGTTGGCCCTCCATCTCTACTTCTGTAATTATTTGTTGGTTTCTTCTTTTAAACAACCTTAGATGGTCATCATTATGGATTATAATGTTCATAGCCTAGTCCATAAACAAAGTGTGAACAATTGTGTTATATGATAATCATTTGTATTTGGAAAATGGTTTCTAGCTCCTAGTTTTGTATGTGGTTGTGGATTGCGTATTTGCATATCTTCTCTTGGCATTTCGACAAAGTCTACTAAGGCATGAACCAATTGACATATAATATTTTTTTTTCATCTGCAAGATTAAGGCTATCACTTCCAACTTTATAACAATCCAAAATTCCTTGTTTGAGGCTTTGATGTATCTCTTATATTGCTTTAACGACTTTAGTTGGGTTGCTTAGTTATTATATGATCCAAAAAATGTCACAAATCTTATCCTAGAGGCTAGGACCCCTTTTGAGGAAATGATACCATTTCCATACACAGGATTTCATAGTCCTGAAGAACCTTTGTAAAATTTCTTTTGCATTGATGATAAGTTAAGAATGTTCAACTAGTAAGGACCAATGTCAAGGGACTTGAGTTTCCACAACCATAATAATAGAGTGAGATTGAGAATTGTCCAAACCATTGACATCGACAAAAAATCACCGAGGGTTTAGAAACATCAGCATTGGAAAAATAATTGACAAAATTGGCAAAAATTGACAAAAATTGACAAAACATGGGAAACATTAAAAACCAACAACAGTCGGTTCGGACCGAACCGACCGGTTTATGACGGAACCGGCCAGTTTCGTCATAAACCGGTCGGGCAGTTTAGTTTATTGACCGGTTCGAACCAGTCGGCCATTGAACCAGTAAAACCGGCCCGTTCCGGTTTGCCGGTTTTTAAAACACTGCCACTGATATAAACAACACTATTTGTTGTCCTTTATTTTTGATGTAGACAGCACAGTTCGTTGTCCTTTATTGTTGATATACACAGCAGTACACACTGTCTCTTACTGCTGATATAAACAATACTGTTTGATGTCCTTTACTGCAGAGATAGCCAACACTATTCGACTCCCACACTGCCTTGTCTCCTACACTCTGCGCTGCATAACAATGTATGTGGAAGAGGGGCTCGAGCTCTGTATATAAGGGTGTGGAAAGGAGAGGAGAGGGCTCTTTAATTAGAAGGAGTCTACATGTCTAACTAACTCGAATTAGTAACTTGACTTGAGACTAGACTTGACTATTGCATGCCACCTAAACATGCAACTCGACATACACTTTGACATGCAACCTTGAGATGAAACTTGGCATGCAACCTTGACATGCATGCATCCATGCAACTTGACATCCAACATGCATGCATGCAACTCCGACACGCAACTTGACATGCATGCATGCAACATTCGACATGCAACTCAACTTGACAACTTGAGTTTGACCACATACAACTTGTCTTTACAACTTGTGTTTGACAACTCAGACTAAACATGCAAATTGACTTTTACAACTGAGTTAGGCAACTCGAATTTCTTTTCATGGTGGATAATGTTACACGTTCCAACGCACTAAATCAATACATTTAAATTATTTGTATAAGCAAGATTGTTTGTCTCTAGCTCATAGGAATTGTACATTCTACGTAACTTTTTCTAGATGCCTTGACTTTTTATTACTGCCATCCTTGCTGCTCTGGCTGCTTCCCTCACGGCTTGTTGATGTTCTATATCTGTGATATTTATCTGAGGAAAGTCCATGAAGCAGTCCATGTTGTTGACTTGTTGATGGCTAGCGTTGCAAGGACATTCATGCTCCCAATGTGCTTCACTGCACTCCAAGCACCAAGGATTTTCATCAACAACGTTTGTAGGGGCCAGGCATTTGGAACTTCATGCTCATTCTTTGATTTGTAATATTGGTTCCCTTTTTGGAATTGCCCATTGTACAGAGGCCAGGGTGCTTGGATTTGAGACTTTTCAAGTCTGACAATCCGGCTCATCATTTCTTCCTAATTCTTTATGATGCCATCCATGGAGGCTTGTAATTTGTTGATATTGGTGCAAAGATATGAAGTAGGCTCAGCATTGTGTACTATTTTCTGCTTAGTGTCTATTCTCCCCCTTGGGTTAGCAAAGGGCTCAATCTTAGATGAAAGGAGGTTTCCTTCTATCTTGGTGGCGAGCTCTTGGGCTTCTTGAATGGACTGGGGGTTTTTGTCTCTAACAAGATACCCTAGTTGGCCATTGAAAGATCTAGTGTAGATATGGACATGGTAATCATCTTTCGGGTGATGGCTTACGGGAATTCTCTGTAGCAATGTCTCGAATCTGGTGTGAAACTCCCGAAAGGACTCATTTTCATACTTAGCAAGGCTATTTAGTCGAGTGAGGAGCATATTAGGGTCTTCTTTGATACTCCATCTTTTGAGAAAAGCCTCTTCAAGTCTATCAATGGTTTTGATGCTTCCGTCAAGAAGGCTGAGGTACCAATGCCTTGAGGCATCATAAAGAGTAACAGAGAACAACTTCATGACCAAGTCTTCAGCATCATCACTAATGGGGTGAAGCTGAAAGAATGCCAAAAAGTTGCTCATATGTTCTTCGGCACTGATTGCATCAGTACCGGTGAATTTAGGCAACCACTTTTCATACTTGGGTGGCATCTGCCTAGGGTAGCCTGGTATGGCTGACATGTCTAACGGCCTGAAAGATTAGATGACCATTGTCTTTGATTGTTGACTAGGTTCGTTGTAGCGGTCTGAGAGGTAGACATGATTCTTAGAGGAAGGCTCTTCCCGAAAAGAGATTTAACAACAGGAGAGTTTAAGGGAGGCTTCCTTCTGAAAGACAAAGGAGGATTGTTGAATCTCCTTCTAGTTTGTGGAGTCGCCAGATAGTTTGCTTGAAACTATCAAAGAGAAGGGGAATAAAACCCTAGTGGAGTCGCCAGGCAAGCTTGAAAGAAAAGGTCTCTACGGCAAGGCTTACCAAAAAGATTTGTCGTTTTAAGGAGAACTGACTCAATGTTCCCCGGCAACGGTGCCAAAACTGTTATCACACAGTTTGTAGCTAGGTCAAAGGTTAAGGGATAGAGGCCAAACTGGTGTAACAGGAACCTACCCCACCCAATGTCACCACAATGGGGAGGTTCTTTCTATTAAGGAAGGTTAGCCCAGGGGAGACATCCCCGGTAACCTGGGGTTTTGAAGAGACCAAAGTATAAAGGTCAAAGCAAAAGTTCCTCCTCACAGGTTACCACCAAGGTCAAATAGTTCGGCTAATCAGCCAATAAAGAAGTGTATGCCCAAATGAGAACACCTGCATGGAACAACACAATAGCAAAACAATATATATGCAGGCTATGATTCAGTGGGTTAGTACTTCATGTAACTATCTGACATCAATATGTAAGCAATGTAAGACAACAGATATTAATGAGATCAACGTTTTATCAATATAGCAACGGAAAGTATCAATTCATCAATAACTATTGAGATGATGTAACCAACAATGTATTTAATCAATCTATTACTCAAAAAATGCTTTCAACCATCATCTAATTGCTTATCATCAAAAGGTGTTGCGTCAAGATGGAATAACCAAGTATGACGTTAGCCTAGTTAGGGTTACCTAGTTAGTTAGGGATTCAATTTTGAAAGTTTTAAGAGGTTGTTTGAGCACTATCACTTCAATGTTATGCATCTAAGATCAGTGCCTAGGGGTAGATGCAGTCAGTTAAGAAGAGGACGCAGAGTTAAAGGGACAAAAGGCTAAGGACAAGAGGGAAGGGTTCTAGAGTGTTGCAATGGCAAGGCACTAGAATCAAAACCCTAGGGAAAAGAGGCTCACTCCGGTGTTGCTTAAGCAAGGCCTCGTGCTCTTTCCTCCTTCCTTAGGTCAAACTTGGCAAAACGGCTAGCATAAGAGATAGGCTAAAACAAGAGAATGAGGTGTGGGAGAGTGTTGCAATGGCAAGGCTCTATCACCAAACCCTAGAAGATGGACGGCCCTAGGTGTAGATAACCTAGGCCAAATATAACAAGAAAATCCTTTCATCAACAAGTGCACCTCCTTTAAAAGACCAAATACCCAAACTAGGGCACAAAAATCAGACCTCACAAGAGAGTGAGTTGTGTGTTCTTCCTTCCTTCTTCTCGGGTGCAAAAGCTCAATCATGCATTGTCTTATCTCTGCCCCTGATGGGGTCCCAGCAACCATCTGATGGGCTCTTCAGCCCCATGGAGGTCCGAACTAATCATCTCCCCATGTGTACCAGTCCAACTGGTACCTGTCCGTCGAGCATGGTCCTGCACATCAAAAACTTCGCCCTCCATGGGTTCATTAGTCACAGGGATCATAGCAATGTCAATCACATTTCATCATTAATGTTATCAAACACATGCATAAAAACACTGATATATCATTCAACAGCTCAAGGATATTACAAAGACCTACAATACAAAGCCGAAGAAAAAGACAAAACACCCTATTGGGCTAGTATCCATAAGGAAAGGAAAGTCTCCAAGGGGTATCATCCAAGCCATGTAAAACGAGGTGATGTGGTCAAGGGATGTCCAGACATACGGGTAGAGTGAAAGACAAGGATGCATGATATTACCTATGGGTGCCTTTGTAGAAGGAGAGTTGTACCCGTCATGGATGCAATTCTTTCCAAGCCCTTTTCTTGCCTTTATTCTTTTTCTTTTCTTTATTTGCTTTCTTATTTTATTTCAAGGACTAACTAGAGAACACTGCCTTGGCGTGGTGACCAGAGCTGACAGTGTTACCCACAAGCAATTTCACAGAGATGATAAGGCTGGCTCGTGATGAGACCCCCTTTTACTTGGCCATGCAACCAAAGTTCATTGCCCTGGCATGGTAACCAGATAGTGGCAATGTCATACTGCTAGGCGCCCATGAACATAATAGGTTGGCTCGTGATGAGACCTACTTGTGTGCTTGTCACCTAAGATTTTAAAATCAGCAAATTTATAAGTAAATGCAAGAATTATAACCTACAACCATTCATTTAAGAAGTTTTGCAAGAAAAACACTTACATATCATCATGAAAAGCATAAGCAAACCCTAGTTGTAAACCTTCCTTCAAGAGAAATGCCAAACATGCCAAGAAAATCCTTCCATCAACAAGTGTGCCTCCTTTAAAAGACCAAATACCCAAACTAGGGCGCAAAAATCAGAACTCACAAGTGTGAGTTGTTGTGTTTTTATCCAAATGAGGGAAAAACATCCTCAATATATAGTGTATCATGCCCTATAATTAAAATTAGGTCATTAAAAATAGCCGACAAGGCTACAAACGAAAATCATATTGTTTTTACACTAACTGCTAAGTAAAAGACATAAATGAGCAAAAAGTGAGACGTCAAGCCCCTTTGAGGGAGACGTTAGGCCCTTTTGGGGCTAGTCCAGCATCCAAAAGTCGAATGTTAGCCCTTCCTGGGCTCCTCCAAGCTGCCACACGTGACAGCCATCCTATCAAACTGCAACACGCTCAAGGTGACGTCCAAGTCTCCTTGGTGACGTCCTGGCCATCAAAAGGGAAACGTTCCATCTGAAGTGGGTCAACCCCCCTGGGCTGGGCTCAGCCAAAGTGTCCTGGGTGGAACGTCCTTCTTCTTCTCATGTGTAAAGGCTCGACCAATCACTGTCCTATCTCTGCTCCTGATGGGGTCCCAGCAACCATCTGATGGGCTCTTCAGCCCCATGGAAGTCCGAGCTAATCATCTCCCCATGTGTACCAGTCCAACTGGTACCTTTCCATCAGGCATGGTCCTGCACATCAAAAACTTCGCCCTCCATGGGCTCATTAGTCACAGGGATCATAGCAATGTCAATCACGTTTCATCACTAATTTTATCAAATATATGCATAAAACCCCTGATATATCATTCAATAGCTCAAAGACATTACAATGACCTACTATACAAAGCCAAAGAAAAAGACAAAATGCCCTATTGGGCTAGCATCCATAAGAAAAGGAAAGTTTCCAGAGGGTATCATCCAAGCCATGTAAAACGAGGTGATGCGGTCAAGGGATGTTTAGACATACGGGTAGAGTGAAAGACAGGGGTGTACAAAAGGAGTAAGATGCATATATCTAAAGGTTATAATGATAAAAAATGACACATACCATGATACCTGGACCAATTACCTCATGGAGCAAGAGTCTTCTCTGATACAAGTCCAAGCCGAAGGTGATGGATGCTGCTACTGCTGACAAGACAAGTCTGATGAAGAGAAGATAGATGGGCCCTCCAGGGCCATACTCAGGTCAATCCTGCTCTCGGTACTCCATGTCTAGGACCTATGCGCCTCGAGACATGATCTCCTAGTTATCCCTAGAAATCGAGGATAACATCTGGCTCCAACTTGGGGACATATGCTCGCCGTAGAGCGCATGAGAACCTCAGCATCTTTGGCATAACCTGCAGAGCTGCTCAAACTCGAAAGGGCATCAGTAATAAAGCTGGTGTGGTATTGCCACCACGCAAAATATATGTATATGTATATGACTGAAATAAAACAATCAATATGCAAGTGAGGAAGCAAACTAACATGAAATGCAAATGGTATAATACACGAAGAATGCCTACCTACCTATACTTATTTGTGGAGTCAGGTACCACCAGCTTGGTGGGGTTTGAGGAGGTGCCCGCTGATGGGTAATGGGTGCCTTCTTCCTTCCAAAGTTGACATATAGTATGAGTTATCAACTTATTCCATTCCAACTTTGAAAGGTCCGAGCCATGACTGCGTGTTTCCTTTTCTATTAGTTGGCTCTCCTTTCTGAGTATCCCACATCCATACCATATCTCCCTCCTTGTATTTTCTGACTTTGTATTTGGTCGTTCCTTGAACAACCCTGGTGTACTGTACTGAGGGAGGTGGGTGGGCTTCTGCTATAAAGACTTCTTGCTCGGACGGGTGGATTTGTACATCATCTTCATTTTTCTGTTTTAGAATCTTCACCGTCCCAACTTCTTTGTTCTTGAATTCATCTGGGAGTTGTTGGTATTCTTCCTTTTTGGGCCACTCGATCTGATCAAAGTCTTCTTCTGTTGCAAAGGGCATGTCTTCTGGAGAGTATTCTTAAAGAGTTTGTATCACGTCATTCTGCACTTTGTCATTATTTATGGGATGAACAATATCCTGTACATGATTTCCAGTTATTGGTACATTGAGCAGACGTCCCATCGTCCCATCTTTTAAGGGTAACCGTAAGAAGGTGAGGTCCATTTCCAGGGAGCCACCTATCATTGCATCGAACTTCCTAGATAACAACATCCCCCACATATCTGGGACATCAACCACTATAATATATATGCAAACTGTCTTTTCGGGGTATTCTTTTAAGTGCACTTCAACATTTTCAACCACCCCATGTGTGGGTATTGCTTTAGATTCAAAACCACACACATTCCTATAAGGCCGAGTGACCTTCAAACCCATTTGTTGCATGACTTTAAGAGACATCATGTTAGCACCAGCACCTGTGTCTAGCATGCAATTGTTAAGATATTTGTCGTTCATTGTTAAAGTCATGAAGAAGGGAGGGTTTTCACCATACTGGACCCTGAAATGATCAACTTGCAACATTATAAGGGGGTCAATAGGTTCATCTGATCCTGAAAAGAAAGTATCAAAGCGTTCTTTAATGGATGAGATCTTGATTGCTTCTCTTAGGGGAACATTCACATGCATCTTTGATAAAGCCCCTTCAGAGTCAAAGTTAAGGTCAACCTTACCAATCTTAGATGTCCTAGGAAGAAGAACTTCAAGAGAAGGGGGTTTCAGCTAATCAGCGGTAGGTTGTTTTGGATTCTTCCTTCTGTAGACCTGAACTTCCTACTTTTTTAACTTTTCTCGTGATTCCTGGTCCAAGTTGTTTAGTACCACCATCCTTGTTGTTGTGGCTGCTTCCTTCACGGCTTGTTGATGTTCTATATCTGTGATATTTATCTGAGGGAAGTCCATGAAACAGTCCATGTTATTGACTTGTTGGCCAGCGTTATAAGGACATTCATGCTCCCAATGTGCTTCACTGCACTCCAGGCACCAAGGATTTTCATCAACAACGTTTGTTGGGGCCGAGGTATTTGGAACTTCATTTTCATTCTTTGGCTTGTAGAATTGGTTCCCTTTCTGGAATTGCCCTTTCAACGGAGGTCTAGGTGCTTGGATCTGGGATTTTTCAAGTCTAACGATTCGGCTCATCATTTCTTCTTGATTCTTTATGATGCCATCCACGGAGGCCTGTAACTTGCTGATACTGGTGCCGAGATCTGAAGTAGGTTCAACATTGTGTACTATTTTCTACTTGGTGTCTTTCCTCCCCCTAGGGTTAGCAAAGGGCTCAATCTTGGATGAAAGGAGGTTCCCTTCTATCTTGGTGGCAAGCTCTTGGGCTTCTTGAATGGACTGGGGGTTTTTGTCTCTAAGAAGATACCCTAGTTGGCCATTGAAAGACTTGGTATAGATATGAACAAGGTAATCATCTTTCAGATGATGGCTTGCGAGAATCCTTTGTAGCAATGTCTCGAATCTGATGTGAAATTCCCGAATGGACTCATTCTCATATTTAGCAAGGCTATTTAGTCGAGTGAGAAGCATATTAGGGTCTTCTTTGATACTCCACCTCTTGAGAAAGGCCTCTTCAAGTCTATCCATGGTCTTGATGCTTCCATCAGGAAGGCTGAGGTACCAACGCCTTGAGGCATCATAAAGAGTAGCGGAGAATAACTTCATGACCAAATCTTCAGCATCATCACTGATGGGGTGAAGCTAAAAGAATGCCAAGAAGTTACTCATATGCTCTTCCGCACTAATGGCATCAGTACAGGTAAACTTAGGCAACCACTTCTCATAGTTGGGTGGCATTTGCCTAGGATAGCCAGGTATGGCTGACATGTCTAATGGCCTGAAAAGGGTAGATGACCATTGCCTTTGATTGTTGATTGGGCTTGTTGTAGTGGTCTGAGAGGTAGACATGATTCTTAAAGGAAGGCTCTTCCCGAAGAGCGATTTGACAACAGGAGAGTTTAAGGGAGGCTTCCTTCTGAAAGACAAAGGAGGATTGTTGAATCTCCTTCTAGTTTGTGGAGTCACCAGATAGTTTACTTGAAACTACGAAAGAAAAGGGGAAAAACACCCTAATGAAGTCGCCAGGTAAGCTTGTAGGAAAAGGTCTTTGAGGCAAGGCTTACCAAAAGATTTATTATTGAGGAAGATTGACTCAGTGTTCCCCGACAACGACGCCAAAATGTTATCGCACAGTTTGTAACTAGGTCAAAAGGCTAGAGGATTGAGGCCAAATTGGCGTAACAGGAACCTTCCCCACCCAATGTCACCTCAATGGGGAGGTTCTTTCTATTTAGGGAGGTTAACCCAGGGGAGACGTCCCGGCAACCTGGGGTTTTGAAGAGGCCAAAGTATAAAGATCAAGACAAAGTTTCCTCCTCACAGGTTACCACCAATGGTCAGATAATCCGGCTAATCAGCCAATAAAGAAGTGTATGCCCAAAAGAGAACACCTGCCCGGAACAAGACAATAACAAGATAATATGTATGCAGGCTATATATCAGTGGGTTAGTACTTCTTGTGACTATCTGACAAACAATATATAAGCAATGTGAAACATCAGATATTAATAAGATGAACGTTTTGTCAATATAGCAATGGAGAAGTATCAATTCATCAATAACTACTGAGATAATGCAATCAACAATGTATCTAACCAATCTTTATTCAACAAATGCTTTCAATCATCATCTAATTGCGTATCATCAAAGTTGTTGCGTCAAGATGGAATAACCAAGTGTGACGTCATCCTAGTTAGGGTTACCTAGTTAGTTAGGGTATTTAAATTTAAAGTTTTGAGAGTTGGTTTGAGCAATATCACTTCAACGTTGTGTGTCTCAGATCAGTGCCTAAGGGTATATGGAGTCATTCAAGGAGAGGACGCAAGGTTGAAGGAGTAAAAGGCTAAAGACAAGAGGGAAGGGTTCTAGAGTGCTGCAATGGCAGGGCCCTAGGGGAAAGAGGCTCACTCTGGTGTTGCTTAAGCAAGGCCTCATGCTCTTTCCTCCTTCTTTAGGTCAAACTTGGCAAAACGGATAGCATATGAGAAGAGATAAAACAAGAGGATCAAGTGAGGGAGAGTGTTGCAAAGGCAAGGCTCTATCACTAAAACCCTAGAAGATGGACGGCCCTAGGTGTAGATAACCTAGGCCTAGGACGTCACCCTTCTTTTAACCTTTAAAAATCAAAGCTAGCTTAAGGGAAGAAGTGAGAAGAGTGTAACAAAGGCTAGGCTCTTTCTTCCTCCTTCAATGGATGAATATTTCTCTCTAAGGGGACATGAGACAAGGACCTACTTGTGTGCTTGTCACCTAGGCTTTTAAAATCAACAAATTTATAAGTAAATGCAAGAATTATAACCTACAACCATTCATTTAAGAAGTTTTGCAAGAAAAACACCTACATATCATGATGAGAAGCATAAGCAAACCCTAGTTGTAAACCTTCCTTCAAGAGAAATGCCAAACATGCCAAGAAAATCCTTCCATCAACAAGTGCGCCTCCTTTAAAAGACCAAATACCCAAACTAGGGCACAAAAATCAAACCTCACAAGTGTAAGTTGTTGTGTTTTTATCCAAATGAGGGAAAAACATCCTCAATATATAGTGTATCATGACCTATAATTAAAATTAGGTCATTAAAAATAGCCGACAAGGCTACAAACCAATATCATACTGTTTTTACATTAACTGCTAAGTAAAAGACATAAATGAGAAAAAAGTGAGACGTCAAGCCCCTTTGAGGGAGACGTTAGGCCCTTTTGGGGTTAGTCCAGCATCCAGAAGTCAAACGTTAGCCCTTCCTGGGCTCCTCCAAGCTGCCACACGTGCCAGCCATCCTATCAAACTACCACACGCTCAAGGTGACGTCCAAGCCTCCTGGGTGACGTCCTGGCCATCAATGGGAAAACATTCCATCTGAAGTGGGTCAACCCCCCTGGGCTGGGCTCAGCCAAAGTGTCCTGGGTGGAACGTCCTTTTTCTTCTCATGTGTAAAGGCTCGACCAATCACTGTCCTGTCTCTGCCCCTGATGGGGTCCCAACAACCATTTAATGGGCTCTTCAGCCCCATGGAGGTTCGAGCTAATCATCTCCCCATGTGTACTGATCCAACTGGTACCTGTCCGTTGGGCATGGCCCTGCACATCAAAAACTTCGCCCTCCATGGGCTCATTAGTCACAGGGATCATAGCAATGTCAATCACGTTTCATCACTAATTTTATCAAATATATGCATAAAACCCCTGATATATCATTCAATAGCTCAAAGACATTACAATGACCTACTATACAAAGCCAAAGAAAAAGACAAAATGCCCTATTGGGCCAGCATCCATAAGAAAAGGAATGTTTCCAGAGGGTATCATCCAAGCCATGTAAAACGTGGTGATGTGGTCAAGGGATGTTTAGACATACGGGTAGAGTGAAAGACAGGGGTGTACGGTATTACCTGTGGGTACCTTTGTAGAAGGCGAGTTGTACCTGTCATGGATGCAATTCTTTCCAAGCCCTTTATAGCCTTTATTCTTTTTTTTCTTTATTGTTTTTTTTTTATTTATTTTATTTCAAGGTCTAACTAGAGGACACTGCCTTGGCGTGGTGACCAGAGCTGACAGTGTTACCCACAAGTACTTTCACAGAAATGATAAGGCTGGCTCGTGATGAGACCCCATTTCCTTTGGCCATGTAACCAAAGGTCATTGCCATGGCATGGTAACCAGATAATGGCATTGTCTTGGCTCGTGATGAGACCCCCCATCCTCTTGGCTAAGTCTTGTTTTGTTATTTTTCTTCGGGTCCCTCTTCTTTCTTGCTGAGAGGATTTTTATTGCCTTCTCAGGGATCCCTGGTCGAGGCATCTCTAGGTTTCATTTTTTATGGCTTTTATCTTTAACCAGCGACTTTTACCTTCTGGACCTTTAGCCCCTTCTTCACACGAGATAAGGTGTAACCCCACAAACGTATCATCCTAATGCCCGGACTAGGGGAATGGGGCAGATGAGTGGGAAATAAGATGTAAAAGTGATGACATGGCAGGAGCGAACGATGGCTCTTCAGAAATCCCCCAGTGGCAAATCAAAACCTATGGGTACAAGCTTGCTAGGGCACCCTGTCAATTCCCCCAACCATGGTCAAGCGGGTCAATGTAAGATCCAAGCAGTTGTCAGAAACAAAAGGAGTAAGATGCATATATCTAAAGGTTATAATGATCAAAAATGACACATACCATGATACCTGGACCAATTACCTCATGGAGCAAGAGTCTTCTCTGATACAAGTCCAAGTCGAAGGTGATGGATGCTTCTGCTGCTGACAAGACAAGTCTGATGAAGAGAAGAAAGATGGGCCCTCCAGGGCCATACTCAGGTCAATCTTGCTCTCGGTACTCCATGTCTAGGACCTGTGGGCCTCGAGACATGATCTCCTACTTATCCCTAGAAATCGGGGATAACAAGGCTTTTTAATGCCTTCTCGGGGATCCCTGGGCGAGGCATCTCTAGGTTTCATTTTTATGGCTTTTATCTTTTACCAGTTGTTTTTACCTGTTGGGCCTTTAGCCCCTACTTCCCAGGAAATAAAGTGCAACCCCACAAACAGATCATCCTAATGCCCAGACTCTGGGAATGGGACAGATGAGTGGGAGATAAGATGTAAAAGTGATGATATGATGGGAGTGGACGATGTCTCTTCAAAATCCCCCTGGTGGCAAACCAAAACCTATGGGTACAGGCTTGCTAGGACACCCCGTCAATCCCCCCAACCATGGTCAAGTGGGTTAATGTAAGATCCAAGTAGTTGTCAGAAATAAAAGGAGTAAGATGCATATATCTAAAGGTTATAATGATCAAAAATGACACATACCATGATACCGAGACCAATTACCTCATGGAGCAAGAGTCTTCTCTGATACAAGACCAGACCAATGGTGATGGATGCTACTGCTGTTGACAAGACAAGTCTGATGAAAGAAGAAGAAAGATGGGCCCTCCAGGGCCATACTCAGGTCAATCCTACTCTCGGTACTCCATGTCTAGGACTTATGGGCCTCGAGACATGATCTCCTAGCTATCCCATGAAATCGGGGATAACAGGGCCGACTTCTTCTAGAAGTGGTTAAAACCACTTTATAAACACTAGGGGATGACTTCACAAATACCACCATATAAATATGGTTTGACCAATCCACAAAAGGGGATTTGATCTATAAGATAATAACTCAAATATAATTAGAATATTCTTTGAAGTTAAAATATTTCAACACTCCCCCTTAACGAGAAGGGTATTCTACTGACATGACCCAATACAACATCATTAAGAGAAGAAGAGGGAAGCATCATCACCAACATCTGGAAAACTGACAGGCACATCTATAAATCATCGGAATTTTTTCTCATCATCAATATCATAACCGTTCACAGCATGGAGTTGGAGTAACGTCATCATCATCATCATCATCATCAGCATGAAGCTAAAACATCAACATCAATAGCATGAAGCTGGAACAACATCATCACTAACAGCACAAAGTTGGTACAACATCATCAACAACACGAAGCTGAAGCAACATCATCAACAACACGAGGCTGGAACAACATCATCAACAGCACAAGGCTAGAACAACATCATCAACATATGGCAACCGAATGAGGCAGGTGCAACAACAACATTTTTTGGTACTCTAACAGACCATCCTTACCGGACCTTCGGGATCTGCCCAGGAATCATAAGATTCCCTAGGATATAAAATCCTAACAAGCTACCAAGTGGTACTCTGAAAAACCGTCCTTACCGGACCTTCGGGATCTTCCCAAGAATCATCAGATTCCCTACGATATAAAATCCAAACGGAGCTACCACTATTGACCACAACTGGCATATACATGCACAGGTACTCTGACAGACCGTCCTTATCGGACCTTCGGGATTTGCCCAGGGATGATCAATCGCCTAGGATATAAAATCCTAACAGAGCTACCAGTTGTTGGTGAGGACACAGGATACCATAGTATCAGTAGCATCACTCCCCCTTTCGAGGGAGGTCCTTTCGGACAATACCAAGCTTGCCTCGGAAGTACTCAAACTTCACACGAGACAGAGGCTTGGTCAACACATTTGCAACCTGCTCATTTGTGCCAACATATTGGAGCTTTACAGCTCCCCTCTGGACCATATCAGGAATGTAGTGATACTGGATCTCTATGTACTTCGACTTATCATGGAACATGGGTTCTCTGTCATCGTTATACAACTCTGGTTATCACATAGAATCATGGTGGCTTCCATCTCTAGATTGAACAAACCTTTCAACAACTTCTAAAGCCATATGGCTTCACAACTGGCAAAACATGTCGCAATGTATTCCGCTTATGCCGTGCTGAGAGTGTTGACAACTTATTTCAACTAGGGGTCAACTCCATGTTCCATGAAGATATGTACCTAGTGGTACAACCATTTTGAAGATTTTTTCTCAACAGGCAAAATTTTGCCCCTAACACGCTTTTCTATGTAATCGAAATTTTCGCTCCCATGTGTGAAATTATATTGTAATATGCTAGCATGTGTCAATTTTTGTCTAGTTACCTAGGACTTTATCATTAGAGAAGTCCTTTCAACGAGTGTTTTTTTTCCTCAGGTAATTAACCTTGCTTAACTACAATTTTAATTATCCTTGAGTTTTTCACTCACAATAATTCTCCAAAGTGGTGAAAGGCATTCTAATGATCAAGCCCAAGGGGTGACTAAGGTCTTGAAGTGTTGTAAATGACCATGCTAGATATCTCCTAGAGTCTTGCAGAATTCTGTTAAGTTTTGATAGAATTTTTTAAATAATTAAAATTCCCGCAAACTGGAGATTTTTAATTATTTTTTATGTAAAATGTAAAAAAATGGACCTTGGGATTTTGTATAGGGGTATGAGTACAAAAATCAAATGGTTCATAAACCCCTACACCCTTAAACAAAGTCTCAAATCATTTGGACAAGTTTTGCTAGGCCATTGTCCATGAGGAGTCCAAGTCGGTCAAAAATCAGCATGTAATTGGTTAAATTAAAATAGCCAAATATTTTAAGTCACTAAAGTCATGAGAGAGAGTGGGAAAAGGATTCCTAATGTCTTCCCTAAGTTGGGAAAACGATTTTCCACTTAGAAAACACCCCCTTGCTAAGCCAACAACCCAAGATGACCATTTCCTAAGAAGATGGGGGCGCCCCCTTTGCTCATGAACTCATGGGAAATTAAAAATATAGCAAGAGGGCTCTCAAAACTTTGGGTTTACCCCCCATTGACCCTAAATTTACTTTTGATGAATGGCAAAGGTGTTTTCCCCATTCCCCATGTTGGAATAATGTAGAAATGATAGGAAGATTGTTAGGGATTGGGTTGTTGTGTTTTGTTTATGTTTAGCATGGAGAGGTTTGAGATCCACATTTCTTGGATCTAAGATTTAGTTTGTTGTGACCATCTCACCTATATATTGTACTCTGATTTCTTTAGTGAATCGAATTGGTTTTACACCATTCCTTTGTGTGAGCGAGCCCTCTGTGCTCTGCTCTATTTGCCTCTCTGTCTTGTCTTTAACTTGGTATCAGAGCCAGCATTGAGGAGTGAGGAGTCCCAGCGTTGAGGAGTGAGGAGTCGCGACGTTGAGGAGTGTAAGCCCGCACTATTGTGAAGAGCCAAGGAGCTGGCAGCTGTTGGTATTATGGAGCCGTGTGAAGTCGCTGCCACCGTGAAGCTGAAAGAATTGCCCGCGACTATGAGCCTGGTGTAAATTTCTGCGATTTTTTTGCGCGCGGATCGCGAAATTTTTTTGTAAGGAGTCCACGCTGGAGTAAGGAGTCCCGCGCAGAAGAAAGCGTTCGCGCTGAAGAGCCGAGGGCCAAGGAAATTCACGCGCGACTGTGCAAATCCGCCACTGTTGTTATGCTCGTTGTGTGCGTGGAGCTGCAAGTTGAATGTGTGTTGTTATATGCGTGGTGTGGTGTTTGTTGAGTCGGCAAACGATGATATCTTCTACCTGATATCGTTATAAATCTCCTTTCTTCTCAGGAAAATGTTGGATGAGAATACAGATCCCAGCTGTTATTCCTATACGCTTCTGCAGATTGCCAGTGTACAGCTTATTGCTAAATGGTAGTAGATCTCCCAGATGATTGACGGCCTTCTGACTGAGACGGAGAAGAAGAAGAAGAGATGGCCTTCGCCCGATGTCGAATTGATGCCTTTGGCTTCAACAGAGAGGAGCTGTGAAATTGTATGGAGCTGTGAAATAGCATTTCCAGTATCTGTACTGAGGAGCTGAGGAGCCGATCCATGCACCAGAGGGTGCGAATTTGTTTTTAAAAAGTGTGAGAGCGGATCGTGGATTCACTGTATATGTTGTTGTCCATTCACTGCTCAAATAACCACTGTTGTTGCTGCCGCTGCCGATTGATTCTCCCTAATCAAAGGTGTGCAGTCAATTTTCTTTCTGGAATTTTTTTTACTGATTAATTTGTATTCACCCTCAGAGATCAAGTGAAATGGCCACCGCCCAACATCATTTGGTTGATACATATATCAATGAGGCTTCCAAATTGAATGGAGAGAACTACGTCAATTGGAAATTCAAGTTGCAGACTGTTCTTGAATTATTTGATGGCTGGACGATTGTGAATGGCACTGAGCTGAAACCTACAGATCCTGCATTACTTGCAGATTGGAATAAGAGGGAATCCAGAGCAAAGGTTACTTTGCGAATGTCTGTGCAAGACAAGATTATTACTCACATCAGAAATTGCGACACGTCTAAGGAAACATGGGACGTGCTCAAAGGTCTTTATGAAACCAAAGATGCAAATCGGGTATTGTTTCTAAAGACCAAATTGATGTCGATCAAGATGGAAGCAAATGAAGGGGTAAGTAAGTACATCTCTCGCATCAAAGATTTAATTGATCATTTGGCAGCTATAGGTGAAAAAGTAGCTAGTACTGATCAAGTAACTATCGCCCTAAAAGGTTTACTGCTAGATTATAAAGTGTTTATTTCAGCACTTGCAGCGAGAGAAAAACCCCCAAATTTTGTAGATCTTACAAGTATTCTCCTTCAAGAAGAAGAAAGGATGAAAAATTATGATCAGGATGCTAAAAGTTCAGATCTTGCATTGATGGCACGAGGTAAATATTCGCACAGAGGTAAACAATGGAGCAAATCATGGAATGGAGACAGAGGCAAATCATGGAATGGAGACAGAGGCAATTTTCACTCAAAACAGAAAGGTATGGCTCAAACTGATAGAAACAATGGAGATGGTCATTATTGGTGCAAACCAAGACACCTCAGTAGAAATAATTATCAAAAGAAATATAATAATAATAGAAGCCACAATGAAAGTCACAATGTAAAGTACAATGGGAATTTTGCAAATACAGATGATCCTGAAATTAATGGATTAAGCAATATGCGATTATTTATTTCTGAGCATGCTCTGTCTGCTGAGACAGATGATAAGAATGCATGGTTTATAGATTCAAGTGCATCTGCACATATGTCCTGTAGGAGAGAATGGTTCGATGACTACAATGAGAAAATTGATGGTACTCATATC
>ML805621.1:176367-203726 GCA_009831015.1 Picea engelmannii
TCCAAGCTCACACTTGGGAGGTAGGCTGTACCAATCCTTCTCCCAAGCTATAAGCTACTAAAATCAGCAAGAAATGAAGGAGAATAAGCACAAGAAGCTAGAGAAAGAGAAAGAAGGTTGAGAAATAGCTACCAATCCCTTTGAGGGGTCTTTGAGTGTTGTGTGGATTCCTTTGGGTAGGCAAAACCCCTCTCAACCAGATCTGAACCTGCAAAACCCAGCAAGGTATCCTTGCTGGAAATGCTACACACAACAAGCAAAGTGAAGAGAAACTTTTTCCTTTTTAGGGCAAAAATTTTTCTTAAGAAAAATTGATAAAATTTGATATAAATGACCTAGCTTGCTAAGTTAAAACTAGTTGAAATATATATGAATGTGAACAGCAAATAGAAGAAGAGTAAAGGGTGAGAAAAGCATGGAGTTTGTATGTGTCTCAAGGGAAGAATCTTCCTTGGTGCATTCCCAATTAAACCCTTGAAGCTAAATCTGCAAAACTTGAGACGTGATGTGCATTAATTATCTTTTACAGTTTATCTTTAGACTCAATAAGATAAGGCCGACCTGTACCCTTTACACAATAACTAGGGTTACAGGTAGGTCTGACTCTTGAACAATATATAGCAAAGGATCTGATACACCCACTAGTGCTCATCCACTAGGGGCTACATCCATAGGGATGTCATAGACCTGAGTCACTGCATTATGCAGATGAACTAGGTCCTCACACGTGCACTTATGCTCAGCCATAGTCACTTATGCTCTACAGATCTGCTTTCCCGCTACTACCGACAGGAGGATCATCTGAAGTCTTCACATCAACTCTGCTGCTATTCAGAGGAGGCCATCACATCATCTTCGTTCTTATTCTCATGATGATGTCCCCAGCGCTTTTCCGGATTTCTATAACTCAACAAATCGTTCTTACATCAGATAATCATCTGGAGTTCTTCTCTCTCACATCATGCAGGAGGCCATATACATTCCTAGCCCCTGTCCCAGGCTGGAACCACGAACCCTTTATTAGGGGCTTTCTCTCAGGTTTGTAAGCTGAGAGTAAGACTTCACATAGCTACTATATTCCACATCTCACGGGTTTGTAGGTTGGAGGATCTCTCCTATAGCTGCAATCATTAACAATAATCTGTTTTGGACATATACTATTGTTCTTGTTGCTTCAGCCCATAAGTGCATTCGAAGATCTTGATTGTGAATCATAGTCTTTACTGCTTTCATAATCGTTCTATTCTTTCTTTCTGCTATGCCATTTGATTGAGGATTATAGGGAGTGGTGAGCTCCCTCTTAATCCCGGCATCTCTGCAAAAGCTTCCAAATTCATTTGAAGTGTACTCTCGTCCATTGTCTGACCTGAGTATCTTGATTTTCCTTTCGGAGAGGTTTTCTACCAAGGCTTTGAATTCCTTGAACTTTCCAAGTACTTCATCTTTTGACTTCAAGAAACAAACCCAAGTCTTACAAGAGTAATCATCAATAAATGATACATAGTATACATACCCACTTAGAGAGGTTGATGGCATTAGACCACATACATCTGAGTGGACAAGTTCCAATATTCCTTCTGCTTTATTGTCGCTCTTTGGAAAAGGATTCTTTATGTTCTTTCCTTGTGCACATCCTTTGCATACACCTTCATAATCAACCTTTAATTATGGTAAACCTGTAACTACCATGCTTACATATGGTAAGGCTTTGTAGTTGACGTGAGCTAGTCTTCTATGCCAAAGTTCACAAGGACTTTCAATAGAGTTAGTCAAGGCTACATCTGAGTGACCTTTTAACTTATACAAACCACCTTATTCTGTTCCAATAACATTTGCATCTTCTATAGTTTTTCCTTTAGGCCACATAAGAACTTCACCATCTATGAATGCAACCCTGAAACCTTTCTTATCTAGGGTTGAGATAGAAAGTAAGTTCTTTGTCAAACTTGGTACATAGAGTACATCCTTCATTCTCATCGGAGTTCCTAAGTCAAGTTTATAGGTGGATTATCCCATTCCTTTGATAGGGTACTGATAATCATCTCCAAGTGAAACTTTCTAGGGGAAGTCCTTTTTTGTAAGGCTAGAAAGAATGTCTTTTTGACCTGTCATGCGCTTAGAGGCACCGCTATCTATGAGCCAAGTATCCTCTCCAGGTGTCACAGATCCTGAGAGGGCTGAAAACAAAACATAATCTTCAATCTCTTCTTTAGTCAACTTCTTGGGTGGCTCATCATCTTTAGTTGCATGGGCATGATCTCTTTTGTTATTTCTCTTCTTGTATTCTTCCCTTCTGGAAGGACAATTCTTAGCAATGTGTCCCATCTTATCACAATGATAACATTGATAAGAGGAGAAATCTTTTCCCTTTCTTTGACCCTTATGATATTTCTAGAATCTCTTTGGAGGATGAGATTCTTTATGAAAGTGGGTCTCCTTTTGAAAATAAGACTTTTTCTTTCCTCCTTTAGCATGAGCAACTAGGGCTTGATCATCTCTTAATAGGACGACTTCTTGGTTGGCTACTCTTGCTTCTTCTTGAACACATTCTTCCCATAAACTATCAAATTGGAGTTTCTCTTTTCTTGCACAAATAGTTTGAATGAAGGCATCCCAAGGTCTTCATCTAAGTTGTCTCCAATTGCCTCTAATTGTTCCTTGAATTGAGAAACCCTAGAGAAATAGTCTTGAACTATTTCTCCTTTCTGCATCTTTGTATCCTTGAGTTGGGTCCTCAAGTTCATCTTCCGGTTGATGTTCTTTCCTTCATACATTCTAGTTAGGGCATCAAACATATCTTTTGGAGTATTCTTAGAAGACACTTAAGGGATCAAGTGGTCTTTAATTGAATATGCAATTATTATTTTAGCCCTAATCATATCCTTCTTGTACTTTTCTTTGGCTTCATCTTCTTCGGGTTTCCATACATTTTCTTTTATGAATTTTGCGAGGTCATTCTCTTCAAGAATGAGTCCAATTGTATACTTCCAGGCACGGAAATTTTCCACACCTTCTAACTTGTCAACAAGCTTGGTGCTTGCAGACATCTTGACTTGGAGCTAGGAAAATGACTAGAAAATGAAAGTGTTCAGAAAATGAATCTGAACTTACCAGGAGATGCGTTGGGCTGAGGCGAGTTGGCTGGAGCTAATTGTTTCAAAAAATTCCAAGTTTTACCCCTTGAAACTTGACCTACGCAAATTTGGACTGGTACTTTTGGTACTGATTCTGGTTTCCTGGTTTTCTGGTACCAGCCAAAACTAGGGTTTGACTTTCCAGAGAATCTAGCCACTGAAAAAATTCGCTCAAGCTGCCAAAGTTTGTTTGGTCAAAAATTCCTCTTCAGTAAAAAACCCTAATTTCCTTGTACAACAACAATGACATTTTTAGATACCTAGTGAAAGGTGCCCGATTCAGTCAAGCTCTGATACCATGTTAAGTTTAATGTTGTTATTAGATTAACTCCAAATTACATGAGCATTCAATGCATTTCTAAAACAACAACATAAAAAGGATCGCTGAAAGAAACACAATCACAAGGTACACAACATTTTATCCTAGGTAACCCTCATGGGGGAGAAAACCCAGAAAGAAATTCCTCAATAATAGATTGCCAATACAATGCCAAGACTAGGACCAAAACACCAAGAATAAACCAAGACTGAACATGCGCCTCTTCTCCTTCCTCTTGCAACTGCAATTGCCTTTAAGATATGTGCATTAGATGAGTGAGTGTGTGAGTGTGTAAGTGAGGCACCATCCTCACATATAAATACTAGTTGAGGAGGCGCTAGGGTTATGTCTCTTCACATGGTAGGGTCGACTTCTTCTGGCCAACTTTACAAATACCACCATATAAATATGGTTTGACCAATCCACAAAAGGGGATTTGATCTTATACAAGACCCGACATGATCACTCCGCAAAAGGGGATTTGATCTATAAGATAATAACTCAAATATAATTAGAATATTCTTCTAAGTTACAATATTTCAACATTCCTCTCACAAGTGGTGCACCCTCCATCTCCAAGTGGTGCACCCCCCCCCCTCTTGGAAACTCCTCCCTCTTTGCTATATATTGGGGCTTAGTCTCCCATTGTAATTGAGATTGGTAGACCTAGAGTTATGTTGTTGTAATATGTTCTCAAGCTATTGTCCAATAAATATTTGAAGACTTTGGAGGTCACTTTTGTCGTGTTGTGCAAACGTGTGGATGTCATTGTTCCATGTTGATGTGTTGAGTATGTTAAACTTTATTTCTTGCAACTTATTTGTGAATTTTCCCTTGATTGATAAGATCTTAGAAAGCTTGCTTGCATTTCTATATCTTTTTGTTACAAGCATATGTTTATCTATGATTACATGTTCTTCTAGCTTGATTGACTTGTTTTCTAGATCTTGTATGTAGGAAGTGGGTGCACCCACCTTTGACAAAGTTCTTTGCAAGATCTCTAGTTTGGAGGAGTGGAAAGCTCTAGCTTGAGTTTCCAACACCTTCAAATCCATTCAACCAAAACGATTTCCCTCTACAATACATCAAGAGAACTCCATAGCCCAAGATTTGCTTCCATCCGACACTCTTTCTCTCTTTTCTCACAAAGTTCTTAGTTCTTTTTTGGTTACTACTTTGCATGGAAATACTTAGATCTAGATCACATTTCAAATTCTTATAGATCTAAGTTAGTATGCAAAAGAAGAATTAGATCTAGATTTCAATTTCATTTCACTATTCTAAGCTAGATCTATCATAAAGACAATTTATTTTTAGCAAGTTATTTCTTTAAAACTTTAAAAGGCTAAAAGTAGATTTCTTTTAAAGTGTTTTCACTTTCATATTTGGCAAGTTAAGTTCTTTTATATTGTTGTTTTAAAACAACAATCAAAGATCCTAAGGAAACAAACTTTCTAACTTGCCTTTCTTAGTTAAATTTAGTCTATTTTCACTAGTTTTACTTAGTCAACTTTTTTGGGTTTTTCTAACATAAGTCCAAGACACTTCTAAAATATTTTTGGGCACTTTTCATTGTTGTTTGCTTGCTATTTTTGCAGGTTTAGCGAACAACTAAGGGGAAACTATGTCCGTTTTGGGAGGATTTGGAGCACCCCTTTGATCAATAAACTATTGAAGTTTTAAATTCTAGACTAGTTTACAACTGCAGTAAACAATCAAGACCTCAAGAAGAATAACCAAGCACAGATAACACAAAAAATTGGGTTTGCTCGTTTAACCATAGGTAATGCTCTTTCATTACCACCCAACCATAGGAATCCTCAAATGCCTCCCCCGAGCAGAGCAGGAGACCTGCTACAGAATGATATCCAAGAGAAAGTCACCCAAACACAGAGATATATGTTGTTACAGATGTGCCCAATCTGTTGTCTCAGAAATGTCTCAAATCAGGCCGAATTTTGTTGCCTCAGACTAGTACTCCTGCGACTACCTTAGATGTGTGAGAAGGGCGAGTTGTTGTGTGTCCAAAATTGAGGATGGGGTGCACTTATATATATAGGTCCTGTTATCCATCAAAGTTGCACTAAGATGGACTTCCAGCGAGCCGCCAAAGTTTCAACATCTTTTGTTCAAAATTCAGAGTTCAAAAGTTCAGTCGGTCATAAAAACCACCTTTTCTCTTTACATTTCCATAAAAAATTGTAATAAGAGGTGTTTGCATGATGAATTTGTAAAAGGTCTTAGCCACCTTAAGTCCTAAGCATGAGTTATACTCTGAAGTGTTTTTTCACTTACTAATTATATTTTGCCGTTTTCAGGCAATTTATAATTTATGAGTTTTTTCACTCAATTCCTCCAGAGCTAGAGTATATGCTCATGGTTAGGCTTGAGCATGGATTTAAGCTTAGTGTCTGATGTATATTACCATGCCAAACATCCTCCTAGATTCTTATGGAAACGTATTAAGTCACCCCTAGGTTTTTTTTTAATTTTTTCAGTTAATTAAAAAATTCCTAGAATTCTGCAATTTTTAATTAAAAAATAAAGATACATTAAAAAAATGGTATTAGGGGACCAAATAAGCCATGGGGATGCTCATTTTTGGAACTAGAGCACCCATATTACCTAAATACCCACTTGTTTGAGTAAAATTAGTGATTTTAATCACTTAAAATTAATTTTATTCTCAAAAACCCAAAAAAGTCAAATTAAATCAATAAAAATCAGCAAAGGCAAAAATAAAGGAAAATGTGGGGACATGTTTGAGTTAATGTAAAGGCACAAAAGTCAAGCAAGGAGTCAAAGGGGACAAACCCAAAGTGATTGAAAGTTGATTGATGAGATGGCATTTTAATTTAAGCACATGTGGTTTGGAAAGTGCGCCCCTCTTGGAGAGGTGGTGCACCCTTGAGGTGGCAGCCCACACCCTTGAGAGGTGGCATGCCCTCCTCCTTCACTTGGCTGTTTTGACACATGTTTAGATGTGGGGAGAGGTGGCAGCCCTCTCCCTCACACTTGGCGGCCTCATGCTAACAAGTGGTGCGCCTTCCTTCTAGAAGTGGTGCGCCCTCCTCATTGGGAACTCCACCCATTTTTGTATAAATAAGAGTGAGCTCTCCCATTCTTAGCTAGTTGGAGCTTGGGAAGAAAGCACTTGTGTACTATTGCTATTGTAATACTCTTTCTCATATTTTGGAATAAAAAGAAGACTTTGGAGGTCAAGATTGGTGGAGTGATCAAATGTGTAGATGCTTGTAAATGAGGTGATATTGTTTCATGATTTATGCTATTGTATTTTGGTTTAAAATTGGCCATTGTAGAATTATTGTTACTTACATGGATAGGACTACTAAGCTTGCTTGATTAGTGATCCTACTGTTTATCTATTGGTAGGGTTTCCAATTACAATATTGTTTTGTTTAACTAATTGTTTATTGGAGTCTTGCTTGTAGGTGGCACCATTTTTCTAACCCTTTATTGTGCAAGGATTGTGAAGTAATTGAATTTCTATTTGGAGATTGGGAGGATCTAGATTGATGCTCCTACTTCTTCAAAACGTTTGAAGAAAATCCCTCTTCATTTCACCAAGAAGGACCTCATTGCCCAATACATTCTAAAAGCACAAGTTTGTTCTTTCTCTCCTTCTCTTGAAAAGCAAATTCATTGGTTACATTTATATATATGCAAGCATGTTTAGTTCTAACTTCTAACTTGTTTAGCTAAATCATAAGTTCTTTCATGCATACAAATGGTAGCTTAGATCCGATTTCTTTCCTTAAAATTATTATCTTAAGAATCTAGATCTAGCATAGGAAGATCATCATTTTGCTCTAAATTTTCTGAAATTTAGGAGGGTTAAAAGATAGCAATCTTCCAAAGTGTTTGCATTGATCAATCTAGCATCTAAGTGCTCTGATATTTCTGTTTTAGAACAGCCACAAAAGACCCTAAGGAAACTAGCTCTCTAGCTTGAGTTCCTTAGTTCCTTTTGCCAAATTTTGTAGAACTTAACTTAGAAAATTTTGTAGATTTTTTACTAATAACCCAAGACACTTCCAAAGTGTTTTGGGGCATCTTTTGCGATCTTTTGTTCGTTGTTTTGTGCAGAATGACAAACAGATAGGAGGAAATTATGTCCGTTTTGGGCGGATTAGGTGCATCCGGGACCCCCGGGAGCACCCATTTTACTTCATAAATCTTTGTAAAGCATTGTAAACACTTGTGACCCCCCGAATGAATGGTCACAAGTCAACTCCATAAAATCTTGTGTAATATCTTAATAAAATCAGTGGGGCTACAAGCTCCCACTCTTCATTCCCCCTGGGGGAGCGGTGTTTTCGGTGGTGGTGTCATTTTTCCAAGTTTTAGCTTAGATTTGATTTTGCATAAGTAACGTAAGCTAAAGTAATATTTATTCCATCACGAAGCACAATTAATCAGTTTAGATTAGATTTCCTTTCTTGCAAAGTAGAACACTAATTGATAGATTAGTTTTATTTTCTACAATTTCAATTTGGCAAATAAACCATCCCCTCAGCGACCTCGAAAGGGTCCTGGTCAATGTGGATCTACTAATTAGTCTCACATTTATTTTCTTGTCATAAAATAAACAATTTCCCCTCAGCTCACAGTGCAGTTCCTGACCCTTCCAGTTGCGAGCTTGTCTCAATCTGCTAGGAGTAAGTTCATACACGTTGTGCTGGTCAGTGGTTGATAGTTTAATTAGGACAACCCCCAAAGTAGTTAACTTGATGCGCGGGAAAACGCCTTGAAGTGACCTGAAAAGTAAGGCAGGCCCTCTCGGGACCTGGCTTCCCACCCGTTTTGGACATCTAGCTCTTTGAGTGAGTTTTACTAGTGAGACCATTGGGTTTCTGTAAAGCTCTCCGCAAGTTTCCAAACAAAGAGTTAACCTCCAAGGAGGCCCAAACCATTTCATTAACTGAACATTAATTTATCCTAATAAAACACTAGAACTACAATACCCACAATTCTCTTTAAGGCACTGCTCTCAATTTTTCACACTCAGCAAAGCCATAGGCTTCATTTCAAGTTTGATTATATATCTAATTTAAATGAAACTTGCACCTAACAATTGTTTCTCAGTATCCTTTTGATGCAAGTATATGCTCATTTGATTATATATCGTGGTGAATGTTTATTTCATGTTTTATCAGTTTATGGTTGATGGTTTGAAAGAATAATAAACTCCTAGATTTCAATTTTGTACTTAGCTTAAAGCCTTAGTATATTTGTTAGGGACTACCCCCCTTGGCTTCGCTAGGAGTTGGCCTAGACGGAGGAGTTGAGGATTAGGTGACAACACCTTAACTCTCACTTGCCCCCAAAGACACACCGAGTGGATTGAAGATTTCTTCCACGTCTCCCAGGTGTGTATAAGGCGGCAACAGGTCCAATATAATGAGGGGAAGAGTCTTTTCACATAGGGCCAACTTGTACAAATTGCATACAAGCTAATTTATAACATAATATAAATTAGTCTTTACTTAATAGGGCCGACTTGTACCCTTATCTCTCAACGCAAGTAATTTGGGGTTTTCTCTACCCAAGATTTCATTCGTAGGAGGTCTCTTAGAGGTGAATACCTCCCGCAGCTACCAAAAACATCAACACTCCCTCTTAGCTAGGGAGGTATTCTCAGTGATGTTTTCTTCTGGTCTTCATAGCCTCACAGGCTATGCCATGGTTCTTCGACCACGAAATGGTCTCACAGACCATGCTATTGTTAGTAACTCCTTGTCGCACATTCCTACTCCAATGTGGATGTGTCACATATATGTGCACCCATGTGGACCTTCTAGGAGTCACAACCCACTAGGGTAACACTAAGACCTATACGTCAATAGTGCATCGTCAAGGGCGTCTCATCCATGATGAGTCTTGGAGGAACAATGGTCTCCAAGAGTTGTTCGGCACCAACCCAGATGAATGTTGTCCCAACCTATTAGGGTTGTTGGGCACCAATCCAATGAACATTCTCCCAACCATATGACCATCAGGTCTCCAAGGGTTTTTCGACACCAACCCAAGTGGAATTTCCCAACCCCTAAGGATTGTTGGCCAATGGAATATCCTCCCAACCAGTGTTACCAACATCTCGATAATATCTCGATGTTGGAGATATTATCTTCAAAATTAGGGTCAACGATATTTTCCGATATTTTCATTCTTACAACACTGTTTTTCATTCTTACAACATTTTCCGATATTTTCCCCGATGTTACCGATATTTTCATTTGCAGACCCTCGACGATATTTTGCCAATGCCCATGTTTGCAACACTGCTTGGACATCTCAACCACTTGAGCTCTACCTCAAGGGTATGTCACAGATGGCTCATCCCATGTGGACCTCTATAGGCTCCTCCCTCTAGAAACACTAGGGTTTATCCCATTGTGTGACGTCATGGGTTTACTCCCCATGACGTGTCCTCTAGTGCTCAACCACTAGGGATATCACTCTCACAGATCAACTCGACTAAATCCATAGGAGTACGAACCGGAGAGCCATCTCAAGTCAACTCAACTCAGTCCATAGGAGTACGACAGGAGACCAAATACAAGTGAACTCAACTCAGTCTAGAGTACAACTCATCTCATAGATCAACTCAACTAAGTCCATAGGAGTACGATCTCACCTATCACATAGGTGTCCTCGTAGATCAACTCGACTCAGTCTAGAGGAGTACGATCTGGAGAATGTCTCGAGAAGCTGCAATCATCAACCCTCCCTCTCAACAAGGGAGGCATCATGCCAAGTCTCTCATGGAAGTACTTGAACTTCGTCCTGGAAAGAAGATTTGTGAGATCATCTGCAATCTGGTGATCTGTAGGAAAGTACTGCACCTGTATTGTCTCCCTCTGCATCATGTCTCGAACATAATGATATCACTGAACAATCAAGTCTGCAAAGAGTTTGTGAAGCCACACTGCTTCACGAACTACCATCCATAATACTATCTATTTCTGTAGTACTCAAGGCACAGAAGTCCATTTCCTGCTATGCCAAGAAGTCATAGCAAATACCAAGGTAAAGTAACACCTGGACGTGTTCTACAACGCTCCTTGCCTCATCGGAGTCAGCATATCCCTGTAATCTTGCGTCAATTCTAGAGACATATCTTAGGCCGTATCCATCAATCCTCGTATACCAAGCTCGAGGTGCCTGGATAAGTCCATACAGGGCCTTCTTCGATCTGCATGCATGAGACTCCTTCTCATGTATCACGAAGCCCACTGACTGCTCAATGTATACTTCTTTCTCCATCTCTTCATTGAGAAAGGTTGTCTTCCCATCCATCTGATGTAATCTCCATCCCATGGCTACTGTAAGGGAAATGATCGTCTCAATGCAAATATATTGAGCGACAAGAGCAAATGTCTCCTCATAATCTATTCCCTCCACCTGAGAGAATCCTCTGGCAACAAATCTCATTTTGTGCTTTTCGATGCTCCTGTCAGCTACACGTTTGATCTTTATAGATCCACTTGGAAGTCACCACAGACTTCCCTTACGATCTCAAAACAATATCCCACACATCATTCTTCACCATGGAATAATACTCCTACATCATGGCTTCTCTCCATATCTGTTGACTAGATGCTTCCTCATAACAGGAAGGCTCAAGATTCAATGATGCGGCTCATAACTGCAACATAACCCGAATGTCTCTATGGTCTCTGGCTATCTCGGAAAGTACCACAGGAGTTGCATGTCCTTTTGCCTCCTTCAGAGTCTGATGAGCCCATGTAGGCCTCTTCCGACCTACTACAATATCTCTAGGAATATCAACTAGATCATCTGGATCAACAAGCTCGACCAACTCCCTCTAAACTGTTGAAGGACTGAGAGGGGGAACTCATCATCTCCTCTTGCCTCCCACTGTCAATCTCCATGTGAGATCCTCTAGATCTCTCGAAGGCTATCCCCTCTTTAGAGGAAACAACTGTCATGGGTCCACCCAAATCTGAATGCATCAAGTCCAAGATCCCCTTGGATCTATTGTCACTGCTCGAAAAGGACCCCATGACCTCTGTGAATGCCATCATTCTCTACATGAAGATCTCGAAGACCTGTCACCATGTTCTATGCCATAACTCGTTCAATTGATAGAATCGTGTGAAAAAATTTGGATTGGTAAAGCTGCCAATCCATATAAACTCCTTGTCTGGTCAGACTGTTTCATGTCTCAAGCTAGAGACCATCTAATATGTTTCCTTCTGCAACCGTCACTATGGCTCCCTCTTGGGGCTATCACTAGTGAACTGTCTTCGTTGTAACTTGCCCGGAACAAGAAAACAAAACAAAAGAAACAACATCTCCATGTCAACCTCCATGGAAGATAACCTTCCAGGAACAAGAAAACAAAGGAAAAGAAACATCATCTCCGTGGAAACCTCCATGGAAGATAACCTGCTAAGAACAAGAAAACAAAGGAAAAGAAACATCATCTCCATGGCAACCTCCATGGAAGATAACCAGGAGTCTCCACTTCCAGTGTGTTGTTCCTCTGAATGCACTGAGATCCCTCTAGATCCACGATTACAGCAAAGGTTCCCTCCCCTTGCAAGTACCCTCATGACAATGATACAAATAATATATACAAGTGCATACCTCTTGAAATTGTATCATTATCCTTACGAATTTGCCAGCTAGTGCAACCTTTGACTCCATACAAAAATAACTCCTTAAACATGCTGCAACACCTGCCTCAAATTCACCACTCAACAGACCTGTGACTCCTCCTAGTACAAGCTCAGAGCAACGTCAAATCCAGCCTTGTCCTGCTGTAAAAATCTGTCTTGGGACAGGTCTGAACTTGGCCTTAGACTTGGCATCAATCACTTCAAAATCAAGCCTAAATTTGGCCTTGAATATGTCTCCAAACTCTGCTTCAGGCTGCCTCAGAACTTGCTTGAAAATGCTTCACAATATAGTCTTTGGAATTCACCAAATTCTGCAATATTATCTCAGAAATTGGCCTGCAACTTTCTCCTCTGTTGTTGGGGTCATAGATAGGTCTGCGGCTAGGGTTGGTTAGTCTCCTAGTGCCTGTAGCTAGCCTCCTAGTGCGCGGCATCCCTAGAAGAGCTTCTTCAACCCTGCGGTCATCTTTTAGAACCCTAAACAAGGGCTCGACCAAGTCAATAGGCCTGCGGCCAACCTTTAATTTTATCACAGGGCTGCTAAAAGGAGGCTCGACTCCTTCTCCTGTACCTGCAATAGCTCTTAACTGTTTGTGCATATGGTATTCTTTAGGACCTGCTCTGATACCATGTTGAAGTTTTAAATTCTAGACTAGTTTACAACTGCAGTAAACAATCAGGACCTCAAAAAGAATAACTAAGCATAGATAACACAAAAATTTGGGTTTGCTCATTTATCACCCAACCATAGGCATCCTAAAGTGCCTCCCCCGAGCAGAGCAGGAGACCTGCTACAGAATGATATCCAAAAGAAATTCACCCAAACACAGAGATATATGTTGTTACAGATGTGCCCAATCTGCTATCTCAGAAATGCCTCAGATCAGGCCGAATTTTCTGCCTCAGACTAGTACTCTTACGATTGCCTCAAATGTGTTAGAAGGGTGAGTTGTTGTGTGTCTAAAAATGAGGATGGGGTGCACTTATATATATATATAGGTCCAATATAATGAGCGCAAGTATATTTTCACATAGGGCCTATTATCCCCGATTTCTAGGGATAACTAGGAGATCATTTCTTGAGGCCCACAGGTCCTAGACATGGAGTACCGAGAACAGGATTGACCTAAGCATGGCCCTGGAGGGCCCATCCTTCTCTTCTTTCATCAGATTCGTCTTCTTAGCAGCAGCAGCATCCATCACCATCGCCCTGGTCTTGTATCAGAAAAGGCTCTTGCTTCATGAGGTAATTGGTCCAGGTATCATGGTATGTGTCACTTTTGATCATTATAACTTTCGGATATATGCATCTTACTCCTTTTTATTTCTGACGACTGCTTGGATCTTACATTAACCCACTTGACCATGGTTGGGGGGGTTGACAAGGTGTCCTAGCAAGCCTGTACCCATAGGTTTTGGTTTGCCACCAAGGGGATTTTTGAAGAACCATCGTCTGATCCCATCATATCATCACTTTTCATCTTATCTCCCGCTCATCTGTCCCATTCCCCTAGTCCAGGCATTAGGATGATCTGTTCGTGGGGTTGCACCTTATCTTGTGGGAAGAAGGGGCTAAAGGCCCAGAAGGTAAAAGCAGCTGGTAAAAGATAAGAGCCATAAAAATGAAACCTAGAGATGCCTCGCCCAAGGATCCCCGAGAAGGCAATAAAAAGCCTCTCAGCAAGAAACAAGAGGGACCCGAAGAAAAATAACAAAACAAGACCTAGCCAAGAGGATAGGGGGTCTCATCACGAGCCAGCCCATTATGTTCATGGGTACCTAACAGCGTGACATTGCCACTATCTGGTTACCACACCAGGGCAGTGACCTTTGGTTGCATGGCCAAGGGAAAGGGGGTCTCATCACGAGCCAACCTTATCATCTTTTCGTCCTCTCTTTAATTGACTCCATTTACCCTTAGGCACTGATCTCAGCTCCCCAACGTTGAATTGATAGTAGTCAAACAACTCTTAAAACTTTCATAATTTGAAACCCTAACTAACTACTAACCCTAATAAGGTTGACGTCATACTTGGTTATTCCATCTTGACACAGCATTTGTCTTTACAAGCAATTAGATGATGGTTTAAGAGCATTTATTAAGTAAAGGATTGATTGGATACTTTGTTTTCCGCATCATCTCAATATTTATTGATGAATTAATACTGTTCCATTGCTATTATTGATAAACATTGATCTCATCGATATCTGTTGTTATAATTGATTATTGTTTATATCAGATAGTTACATGAAGTACTAACCCATTGAATCATAGCCTGCATATATATTGTCTTGTTGTTGCTTTGTTCCGGGCAGGTGTTCTCATTTGGGGCTACACTTCATCATTGGTTGTTTAGCCGGACTATCTAATCTTGGTGGTAACCAGTGAAGAGGGACTTTTACTTTGACCTTTATACCTTAGTCTCTTCAAAACCCCAGGTTATCGGGGATGTCTCCCCTAGGCCTAACCTCCCTAAATAGAAAGAACCTCCCCATTGTGGTGACATTGGGTGGGGTAGGTTCCTGTTACGCCAGTTTGGCCTCTATCCTCTAGCCATTTGACCTAGCTACAAACTGTGCGATAACAGGACCGACTTGTACAAATTGTATACAAGCTAATTTATAAAATAATATAAATTAGTCTTTACTCAATAGGGCCGACTTGTACCCTTATCTCTCAACACAAGTGATTTGGGGTTTTCTCTACTTAAGATATCATTCGTAAGAGGTCTCTTGGAGGTGAATACCTCCCGCACCTACCAAAAACATCAACATAAACTCATTGTAAACATTGTAAATACTTGTGATCCCCTAAATGAATGATCACAAGTCACTCCAAAAACGATTGTTGTAAATCCATTAATAAAATCAGTGGGGCTACAAGCTCCCACTCTTCATCCCCCCTAGGGGGAACGGTGTCTTTTTGTGATTGTTTCATTTTTGCAATTTTCTTTCAATTTTAAAACTCTCACCTAAAGGAAAGATAAAATCAATCATAAAACTTATCACAAGCATCGCAACTTAGTTTAGATTTCATTTTCGGAAAGTAATCATTTAATTGCTAGAATAACTTCAATTTCTGCACTTCAATTTTTGCAAATAAATCAATCCCCTCAGCTCCTCTAATTAAGCTTTACGCTAAAAAGAGCTTGGACAGTGTGGATTTAGTAATTAGACAAACATTTTTTTTCTTGCAATTTCATTTTGGCAAAATAAACTCGTCCCCTTAGATCCCCTTAGTATTGTTCCTGACCCTTCCTCTGCGAGCTTAGTCTTGATCTCCAGAAGTAAGCTCATACAGAACCAGGGCTAGTCAGTGTGGATTTAGTTTAACTTGGGGAAATCTTTAAGACCTATTGTTTGTTTGGAAACGCAAGAGGGTTTGTGTAAGAAATCCGGCGAGAACTTTGAGATTTAGGTTCTCCCTGTTGGATCTCCCACATTCTCTTGAGCTTGTGTAATCATAGGGATACTCTCCCTGTTGGATATTCGCAAGCTCAGCGTCCATTCTAAGGAATAGCCTCTTAGAGGCCACATCTAGATTAGTTTTCTTTTCGGCAATGTCATTTTAAAACATTAATCAACACTAAAATTTACAAGGACATTCACACAACAATCTCCATTTTCAGCAGCATCACATACATTTCACAACTCTTGGCACCAATCTCATTACTTTACTTTCAAAGCCATTTGCTTCAAGCATTTGTATTTACAAAGCATTTCTATTTATCTTGAAGTATTCCTTTTGCTTATGGTTATTTCCTTACAAGTATCAATATCTATTTGATTATCTTTCATGCAAGTATCTCTTTGATTGAATATCTTTTTCATAAACAATTGTAATGAATGAATGAATGACATATGTTGCTAGTATAGATTTACTTCTTGTTATATTGTCTTTGTTGCAATAAACTCCTAGACTCTATTTCTTGTACTTAAATTAGTTCAAGCCTTAGATTATTTTCTTTAGGGACTACCCCCCTTGGCTTCGCTAGGAGTTGGCCTAGACGGAGGAGTCAAGGATCAGGTGACAACACCTTGACTCAAGACTTTCCCCCAAGGACACACCAAATGGATTAAAGATTACTTCCACGTTACCCAAGGTGTGTATAAAGGAGGCAACACTTTGCACCTATAATATTTTTGTTGCAATAAAGAATGATGATTGGTCTCTTGGATGCTATTTGTTGAATGATTCATATGCCTTAGTACCATTGCAAGTCCCACAATGATTATTTTACATTGTAATTGGTTTAATGATGATGAATGGTACATTGATGTGAATGTTAATTTTCCTTGCAAACAACATTTGTTCCAATCATTTATTGTGGCCTTCTCTTGTTGTATTAAGCCACCCTTTTTGAGAAGAAGTCAACCCTAGTCAAGCTAAGTCCTTGTCCTCACCCGTCCTATACAACGATAGGACCTAGTTTGACCACATAGGAGAACCCTAGCCTAGAATAGTAGAGGCTAGGTCACTGAGGTGACAGTGGGCGGATTTCCTATCCGTTGCCCCAAGCTCTCCCTCGCAGGGCAGGACTTTCCCTTGGAGAGAGTTTGAGCGGTAACAAGATCAACCGATTTGGTCTTGATAACATTGGTCTGCACCTTTGAGCAGCCAAATCCCCTTCTAGGTTGCAATCTTAGAATCGCACAATTCCCTGCTCAAGGGGTGCACTGGTCAGCACCTTTGAGCAGCCTATTCCCCTTCTAGGTTGCAATCTTAGAATCCCACAATTCCCAGCTAAAGGGGTGCAAGAGGAAGGGATACAAGGTCCAATTTTGAATATATGCTAAAACACTGAAAATTTTGTTGTGTGCTGAAACAGGAAAAGCACCCCAATTTCTATCTTACCATGTGAGGTCTGATGGGTATGATTCTATCACCAAACTTTAACTTTAAAAGTGCTACTTTAACTTTTAGTGCTAAAAGTTAGGTTAATGAAAGTAAAATATAAGTAAAGGTAAATGTCAACATTACAATTAACATTAAAAGTTAAACCAATTCCTAAAAAAATGTAATTTTTTTGTCTTTAGAGGTTACTGGTGCATGGGTTGAGGTATCAATTTGGGATCTGATCCAGTCCAAAACCAGTTTGAAAGGGTTTTGGATCAAAACAGTCCAAACTGAATGGTTCAAACTAAACCGACCAGTTCTGAAAACTATAGTGTTATCTCTTTATGAAAGAAGGATCAAAATATTACATCAACTAACCTTTTTTCCTGTCTTTGGGGCATCCAAAGCTTCATAGTAGATATTGGTCAGCTTCTGCATCTTTTCCTTCAAGATTTCACATTCTTTCACGTTTGTAACTTCAGGTGTTAAAAGCCGGTCCATAAATACCAACCAACTCTCAGCTGCTACACTTATCGCATTACTGTAAGAAAGAAAAATAACAAGGTAGTCATCAAGATTGATATATCTTGCATTTCCCACTTGAAAATTATACTGGACTAGATTATGCTAGCTCTAAAAGTGAAAAGGTTGGTATTTCTAGAAACATAAGCATTTTCATGCATCTAAAAACAAAGTATAAATAAATTATGAGTGTGCTACCTCTAGAAATGAAAAGCTTGGTATTTCTAGCAATATAAGCATTTCAATACACCTAACAATACAGTATAAATAATATTAGAATCACCATTTGATAGATTCAATCTAGAGTGTGACGTACCACTGTTAATTTTCAGAATGGCTATATTGAGGACTTTAGCAATGGCACTCTGCCAAACAATTGCTACAAAATACCAAAGCAGCACATTTATCAAAACTGGTGGCCTCCCGGTATGATTTACAATTTTTATTATAATGCACTTTATACAGTGTATGCGGTTAGGAGCAGGAGGAGTTGCATGCTAGTTATGAATGAGAAAGTAATATTGAACTTTATATATCAGCCATAAAAACATCTGGCTATAAATAATATGAAGATCTGATGAATGTGTGAGTTAGCATACATGTTTAATAGCCATAATGCATAGTTTTTCAATCTGATTCCACACATTTCAGTATATGGCTTTGTATTTGACTGAAATCATAAAAATTAGCCAAAGATAGTATCATAATCACAAAATTACCAGTTTGCATAAGAACACAAAAAGGATAGTCTTCTAGAGTTGTCCAGCTAAATAGTTTTATGAGTGATGATGACCAGTTTAATCAGAACCTTTAAGCAGTCTTGTTACCCTGTATCAAATTTACCCCAAACACTCCAACAACTTTAAAATTAAACTATGTGCAAAAAATAAAGTCTCAGGATTAAACATTAAACATGTATTTATATCAGCATGCAAAAAATGGCACGATATTAAAATGGGCATAAATACATAGCCTAGAAGTAGAAGTGACACTAAAGCTTTGAGTCAGACACGACTGCACCTGGGGACGCTCTCCACCCAACCAATGAAACCCCTGTCCAATCTGTCTACCCAAGCTAAATAAAAGGTAACAAATAGGGCACTTTAACTGCTGCTGCTTGCACGTGCTGCTAAGCACCACACTGTGCTGCTCAAACATCTATTCAAAATCAATACAGTTCAACCAGACCAAGGGTTCTGTTGTGACAAGAACCAAGGCAATGATTTGGCTGACTTTCTAGATTAGACACTTTGGCACTTGCTGGAAACAACCAATTCTATGTCTGCTTCGAAGCACCAATCAGCAGAAAAAAATTACACCCACACCAGCATCACACAAATGTCTGGAATTAAAACAGGACCAATCAGACTTGTGATCACTCCCTAGAACCAAACAGGCAAGAGGCTCTCCAGCACCAACCAGACAGAAGGTCAAGAAATCCCAACTGTAGATTCCACTTAAACGCATCGCTCTACCACTGAAGACTACCCCTGTACTGATCTTTGAAACTCTGAACTCTGCTTCTGACAACTGAACTCTACAACTGAATATACTGAAAACCCATCTATACCACTGTAACACAAGAGATAGGTGTGCAACATGTTGTGCAAGTCATAACAGATAATGTTGCTAATTATATGGTACAATGTAGAATGTTAATGGAGAGGCACCCCACATTGTTTTGGACTCCATGTGTCACCCACTGCATCGATTTCAATATTGAGGATATGTGAAAAAATTACTCTAACAAGGATGCGATTGAACTGGCTAAGAGCATCATGGAATTCATATTCAGTCATGCCTCAGATCTAAGATTAATATGGAAATTCATACCAAACAAAGAGTTGGTGTCCCCTGCCATCAGATGTTTCACCACCAACTTCATTTCCCTTCAATCTCTCCTTGGTTGTATGTTGGGGGCAAAAATAATGTCTATTTCAAATGAGCAATATGATAGTGCGGTTTAGCAAGAAACATGAAGACCACACTCTACATAAACTAATGTCAAAATTAGTGCAAGATGCACTGGAATGAACAAAGCAAATTCACATACAGAACAAAATATTACTTCAATAAACTGAGACAAACAATTACCTTGGTGCAAATCGAATATTTAAAAATTCTTCAAAAAGCTCCTCTTCTAATTTATCAGCTGAAAAATCAGTTGGTTTTGGCTGGAGAGCTCCCCTGTCTTGTATAGGTCTCATCCATGGACTCTCAGGCTTAAAGTGCTCCAAAACCTACATACAACCATGACCAAATTACTTGAATTGTCACTAAAAATACTTTCATATTGTACAAAGTCAGATCATTTCCTTCTGATGGAAATATGTTCATAAAGAGTGAAACCAAATCAGAAGTTAGAAATCGATGTTCAAATAGTTTCATCAAGTAAGATCAGTTTTAGTAGCTTCACCCTTAACAAACATGATGAACTTTCATTTAAGCTTACCCTTGCTTTTCTATTATACTCGAGTTAGCATGCTTGAGAAAAAAAGAAAGAAAAAGAAAGTGAAGATGCAAGGAGAGTGTTAGCACCTGAGATTACACCCTGTCTAATCTTGGTACCAACTTTGAGATTCACTCTAACATTCATCATTTCGCAGCAACCAGAGTTCTATGTCAGGTTCATCAAAGCATTCAACAATGCCAAATTGACATCTAGTGTACTTGCACACGTATTTCTTTCAATTTACTACTTTTAGCCAAATGCATCCATAGTATTGCTACCTTTCACGGTTACTCTGAAATTGTTTACACTATGTTTTGGGGTGCTTCAAGAGATTTGGGGTACAAGGTGTATATTCAACCCCTAAATGGTCCATGATGGATTTGCACATGACAGATAGTTCATGATGGATTTGCACATTAGAGATGGCTTACTCAGAAGTTGCATGACCTCAATTGGGTGCTTACTTGGTATTCTTCACTGGGGCTTTCGAGATCTCTTGACAGAATGGGTGACGTTCTACATGATGTCCACATAAGGATGGTTGCTTCCTTGGAAAACACCCTACCTGGGATGTAGAGTCTTTTGCATCCCAAATGAGGGCATTGAGCCCTAGACAGCACATGGTAGCTCAGATACTTACAAAGAGGCTTGGAGTTGCCTCAAGAACACATGGGTTGCAATAGTGTTCATGCAAAGGAGAGTGGACCCAATGTAGTAGATGGCTCAAGAAGATCGTTGGAGTGTTTGGAGCCTTTCTTATGGATCCATCTTGCCACATGTTTTTGCTTGATCTATTGGAGGTCATTGCTAGCAGGTACATGCTAAGATTCTAAAATTCTCATGCACTACCAAGAGGAATATATGTCCCCAAGTTGGAGCCCAGTTGTTACACCCTGTTGCCACCTAATCCACACCAATGTTCCTAGAGCGTGGTGCGAAGCAGGAGCGCCGGAAGCATCATTTTCCAAAAATCTCTGAAGTGGGAGCGTCTCGAGAGCATCTGTTATATATATATATATATATATATTGTGTTTATATTAAAAAAAACATGCAGAAAGACAAATTAGCCGTAGAATATATGAAACCATGCATATTTGTACATTAATATAGATAGAAATGGCATCCATAGTACATCAATGATTAATCATTTGGGCATCAACCATCTAGATTCTAGCAATTACAAACTTACAAATACAAACCAACATACAAATTTTTAAGCCATTAATAGAAAGTAGAACATTAACTTATGGAATGAAATGAGTTATCCATAATCCAAGTTCCAACAACTATTAACAATAACAAGAGTCATGACCAAATAGTTATGTTCACAAAATAGGCCATTTTAAAGTATGAAGATTGAAAGGTCCAAAACAATAAACTTTAAACTTTAAACTTAGCTAGTTGCTAAATACTATGAATCTATCATCTATAGACAATGACATATAAAGCAATTAAAAAGGAGAAACATCAAACAACTATCCCATCCTCCTTCCACCACCATGATTGTTGCGTGGGCCTCCACATGGTGGTAGTGGAGCCTCCTGAGAAGGACGAAATTGTGAAGAAGTAGATGTAGACAGCCACGGCATAAGTGAAGATGAAGCCCCTAATGTTGTACCTGGAGTCCTAGACATGGGGACCATGGAAGTGGATGGGGCTGGCATCTCAACATGATCATCATCATCCAAAAGAGCATTCTCCAATTTCTCTAAAACCAATAATCCATCCTCCAAATTATCCTCCTTCGGATTGTTGTCCCAATGCTTCAAGTTTTTGTTCATCTTTGCCTCCTCACAGTAATGGGACAACAATCGCAAGTTGTAATGAACATAAACCAAACTCTCTGACTGGTTTACATTCAACCTGTTTCTTTTACACTATGGATGAAACCATAGGTGCTCCAACACCTCTCTGCAAAAGAAGTGTTCACCACATGTGAAAGCACCCATGTTGCCAAAGGTTGCAGCTATGGGGCAACACCACCATGCATGTTCCATCGCTCGAGAGAATTCAAATTCCCTCGATCTCTAATTGCAAGGTTCGTCCCAAAGGAACCATGGCTAAGGATGTACTGGCTCAATTGTCTCTGTATGGTATCACACTCCTCTTTGTCTGGGACCAATTTTTCTAATGTTGTCATATAACCATTTTGAACCTCTGGATCTTGGTGTGGTTATTTCTTGGACCCACCATCAAGCGCTAGTGATGAAATCCATGAAACATGATAGTATTTAGGTGTTAGCACATATGCTAAGGCATGTAGTGGAATATTTAGCATTACCCACCATTTTTCCACCTCTACACGAATATGATTATACAGGTTGACATCTATAGGCTCAACAATGTCTTTAATCTGCCCCAACATGCTATCCATTCGTTCATACACCTCCCCAGTGATTGGCTGATCTAAATCTTCAAACTTGATCATGTTATAAATGGCTTGGTGAATCGCAACACATATCGAACCTCTGACCAAAACTGACTACCAAGAACTGTCTCCTTCACTGCATTAGCACCTTCTCTATCAGTGCTCATTTCATCCCATGCATCACTCATCACCATAGCACCCAAAGCCTGTCTCACCTTCAATAGGCTCCTTAAGGCAATGTTCCACCAAGTCTCTAGGATAGGGGGACACGAGTGCTGGAAGACGCATAGGCAGGACGTGTGGAAGTACCCCCATATTTTAGGGATTTTAGGGAAATGGAGGAGGCGATTAAAAACGGAATCAAAAGATTCGAATTGTTCCTAAAAAGTGTTAGATTCACAGTCAAAACAAACCTCACGCACATGAAAGGTATGTTGCATAACCATCGGTTGCTTGAGCAAGGAAATTCCCAAGTTCTTAGATGGGCTTTATGGTTAGATGGTTTTGATTTTGACATCATCTACAAATCTGGGGCCGAGAATTATTTGGCAGATATGCTTTCTAGAGAAGGAGCCTCCAAAGATTTAAAAATGTTTTCTTATCAAGGATCAAGCTCCAACACCTCTTCTTCCACCTACCCCATTACTGTATGTTCAAATTATTCAGCTCAACTATGTTGGGAATGTTTTTCACAACTTCTACACACCCTAACACCAGAACTCCAGCAGAACATTCTTCATAGATGGGTCAATTCTTGCGCTGGAAGAACTATCTATAACTATACTTGGCAAAGGGTTAACAATGATAGGATTCTCTTTGGGCATACTCATCCACCTCACTAGCGCATGCACTATGCATATGTATTTGATCCGGATCTACGATGGATAGATTATTTTGCAGTCCATCATTTTGTTAAGTCCTACAGAACTGTAAGTATCATTATGTATTGCGAAGATATCCAGAATCCATTCAGATTGTGGAGCCCCTGGTAAAATTTACTTCTTCAACAATATATACCAAGAGTTTCTTCCCTGAGGCATGCTACTCCTCAGCTATTATTATCATTTTTGCAGACCGAAATGGCAGAAGCAGCCTTAAATTATGATCCACTTCACTTCAATATTTTGTATAAAGGTGTTTTTTATAATTGGGATTTTACAAGTGATCACCAGTTGGCTTTCTTTCTATCATATGATTTCTATGGAGAAGTTTATCTACCAGCTCATCTCCAAGATGCCTTCATGTAGCACTCACCATTCTCTGCCTGTTTCCAAGAACATGAACCCATTTGGATGCATGATTTGGTTCCAGGCATTGTACCACCCATACCTGATGATGCTAATGACATCTATGATAACAACGATGAAGTTTATTCTCCACTAAGCCATGATAATTATGATTCTGACCAAAGTTGATACTTCACATGGCCTTCACATGGCTTGGTCTATTACTTTTTAAAAAGCATCTTACTTTAGGCATTTGTACTTTCTCTTTTAGCTCCTTCCTCGTGAAGGAATATTGTCGTTTCTACTTTTATCTTTATACGAAGCTTTAGTGGGTTCCCTCCAAAAAGAATCTCCACACTGTAGATTTACTTTGATGATTATTGTACGCCGCTTTCGTGGATTCAGGCGATCGAATCTCCACTTTGTGTCTAGTCCATGTCGGACCTGTGTTCGGGAAAAACTCTATATATACAGAGTTATTTCCTCTTGGTATGCATCGGGTTTTAAAGCGAGTTTCTAATATAAAGAAAAAGTGTGTTTTTATCTTTGGTTCTCTTTTCTTTTGAAGTTATTAGTCTTTGCCTCAACACGGTTCTCTTTTCTTTTGAAGTTATTAGTCTTTGCCTAAGCAGTTGGCCAGGAGCCGAATCGACTATCTTTCACTCCGGTGTTAAAGACTTAGATTCAAATGCCCTGCTTTTCTGTGCATAGATTATAATGGTAGAGACTTAGGTTCAAATGGTATTGTGAAAATTATGAAGTGAAATGAAATTATGAAAAAGAGATAAGCGAGTAACACTTATTGTCAAACAAGTACAATGATAGTACAAGACTTCTCCTTGAGAAAGAGATAAGCGAGTAACACTTATTGTCGTCTCTGTGTCTTCAAATATGAATGAGCTTCTACCACAGGTCTGTCCTCAGCATAAACTCAAACCTGTAGCTATTGTTGTTTACTTGGTTCTGAAGTTGTTGTTCGTAAACCTATTTTGTAGCTGCTTGTTGTTGTCTTAAATCTGCCCTTAAAGATGCTCTTTAGTCTACCTCAGAGCAGAGTTATTTGCTGCCTCATATTTTCCCTTAAGGATGCCCTTTATCTGCTATCTGAACATAGTGACTCTTCCTCCTAGTTGTTGCCTTAGAACAAAGTTATTTGCCTCAAAATAGGCCTCCTAGTTGTTTCCCCGGAACAAAGTTATCAACCTTCTAGCTGCTACCCCAAAACCTTCTAGGGGATACAGTTTTGTTATGGGACAAAGGCAAACAGAAACCATAAAAACATGGCAAGTTTTACAGTTTGTGGTTGGGTCCATATGTGATCCGAGAAATAGTAGGGCCTAATTCTTTTCATCTCGGCCATTTGGATGGTGAGCCCATTAACATTATGAGGAATGGGCAACAACTCAAACTCTTCTTCAGATGATGAGCAACTTGGTGTCCAAAGGGACACCCTTTGTAACGTATCTCTAACCCTTCTCCTTGTATTCCCATTTTGTATTATTTCATTCACTATGTTATTATGTACTTGGATGTTTTATTTGTATCATAGTTTCATTTTGTAACTATACATGTTGTACAATGATGACTTCTTTATGTAATTGGTGTTTATAGCATTTCATTTGTTATATACATGTATATTTATGTTGGGTATTGGTGAGCACTCTGTTTTGTAGATGTTGGATTCTCGTATGCTCTCCTTCCCAAAGTGAAGATCAAACACACGTCCCCATGTGGAGCCAAATGTTGACCACCTATTCAACTAGGGGGTCAACTCCATGTACCATGAAGATATGCACCATTAGGTGCTACCAAGTCAGAGACTTACTGGCTCTACAAGGCAGTTTTGGCCTTCAACACATCTTTTTGTAATGGAATTTTCGCTCCCTTGCATGGGATAATAATGTAATAGGTTTGCATGGATCATAGTTAGGTTTGTTACCTTAATACTTCATCATTAAAGGAGTCTCTTTCACTGAGTGTTTTTTTTTCCTTAGGTTATTAATTTGGCCTAACCAGCCTTACTAATTTCCCTTCAGTTTTTCACTCCCACAAATAATTCCTCCAAAGTGGTGAAAGGCGTTCTAATGGTTTAGCCCTCTGATAGCTAGAGTCTAGGAATGTTGTAAATGACCATGTAAGACATCTGTTAAAATTTTGCGGAATTCCATCGAGTCTAGATACGTTTTTTTTTAATTTATTAAAATTGCCTAAGTTAACTACTTTTAATTAAATTTAGTTGAAAAATGTAAAAACTAGGTCCTTGGGCTTTTGATAGGCGTATTTGTGCTCAAAATAAATGGAATGAGACCCCCTACACCCTTGGGATAAGTTTCAGCTCAATTGGACAAGTTTTGCTAGGTGTTTGTCCACAAGGAGTCTTAGTGAGTCCAAAACAACAATTTAATTGCTAGTCTTGACATAGTCAAAATGTCATTTTTTGTAATTTTGAGCTAAATGGTTAGAGAAAAGGTGGGAGATGATGCTTAAACCTTAGCCTATCCTATCCTAACCCCTTTCTCACCCTCATAACCCACTCCCACCTAGCCACCACTTCCTAAAGTTTGTCCCCCTAGGGAAGTTGCACTCCCCTCCTTGAGTAAACAATGGAAAATCAAAAATTAAAGGGAGTGGGGCCCTCTCTTCTCTAGTGCGCCCTCCTAGGCCTTCCACCTCACCCATTGACTAAGAAAATGGCTTTCCAGCTCATGCCATCTCATCAATCCACAACCTAAACCCTAAAGCTGCACCCGCCCTCCTTGAGATGCTTACTCTTGCATATGATTTGACACTTGTCTTAGAACTAAGTGTTAATATTATGGTAGCTTCGGGAGGTATGAACCTCTATTATGACCTATGACGAGATTAGAATATTCTGGAAGGAAGCAAAGAAGTGAAGGAAATCCTGGACAAGTTGTCGACTACAGAAATATATTTAATATGAATTTATTAGTACCCAGGAGAAGAAGTTGGCCCTAGTAAGCCTGCCCAGACTACTATAAATACAAGGCGCCAGTTCTCATTATTCACATCTCAGCAGTTGCAGAGAGAGCTAGATTTGCGCAGGTGCAGTGGCAGTTTTGTGCGCAAGTCTCTGGGAAAGTGTGCGCCAGCTTCTAGGAGGGAATATCTGATCAACTTGGTTTCTATTCTTGCTTGGTGCATTAGCCTCTCTTGGCTATTGGATTGCTACCAGGATTCTCTTCTCTGTCAAGGTCAAGGTGCTCGGAGGGTGGCTTCGACCTATGGTAGGGTGATGAGGGTATCGTCAATGGTAAAACGAGCACAATCTTCTATATTCTAACAGGTTATGGGCCCACACCCCCTTCGTTCAGCCTAAAACGCTGGATATTGAGCTCACTGAGGAATTGCCACTAGGGTTATTAGCAGGAGCAACTTCCAAAACACTGCAGCTAGGGTTACTAGCAGAAGAAGTTGCAGAAACCCTAAATCTCTGATCTGGCACCTTGTGACGGAGCATCTCGCTCAAGAAGAAGATATTCAGATGCGCCCTAACTCAGCACACCTCTTGGCTCTCTCAAAAGACATAAATGACGAAGTTGAAGTTTTGGATCAAGGCATGACCAGTTACCAGTCAACCGAAGACATGTGTGAAACAATCAGTCTTTTACACTACTCAGCACTTACTGGGACGATTGAAGATGACATGTGGATAATCGATAGTGGAGCTTCTAGGCACTGTTATCGCACGGTTTGTAGGAAAGGTTAAATAGCTTGAGTCAAGGGTAGAAAACCGGCGTAACAGGAGCTTCCCCCACCCACTGTCACCTCGATGGGGGGCTCTTTCTATTTAGGAGGGCAAATCCAAGGGAGACGT
>ML805621.1:213752-247825 GCA_009831015.1 Picea engelmannii
GACAAATCTGGCTGAGAAGAAAAAGTGGGTCCTCCAGGACCATGCTCAGGTCGCTCCTGCTCTCGGTACTCCATGTCTAGGACCATGTGGGCCTCGAGACATGATCTCCTAGTTATCCCTAATATCGGGGATAACAGGCACATGACGAGAGATCAAGCAACTCTCAAATCTAAATGAGAGAAAGACATCGTACAAAGTGGAGCTTGGAGACAAAAGCACTTACCCTGTCTAAGGATTTGGACAAGCCTCCGTCAAGTTGGAATCAGGTAATCATGTTCACTTAAGCAATGTTTTATATGTACCTGGTTTAGAAAAGAATCTTGCATCAATATCATGTCTAGAAGACAAAGGAAACAGAATATCCTTCGTGGATGGAAAGGTGTTATCATGGCATAAGAACTCCAGCATAGAGATTGCTAGGGTTATTAGAAGTCGTGAAGGAAATCTGTATAGACTACTAGAACAAAATGAAGAAGCTCTAGTACATGGCAAAGTCAACCCTAATGAGCTTTGGCATAGAAGGTATGCTCATATCAATTATCAAGCATTACCTTTTCTCAGAAAAATGGTTGAAGGAATACCAGAATTGAAATCTACACATGAAGGAATCTGCAAGGGATGTGCCCTTGGGAAGAATATCAAAAAACCATTCCCAAGCAGCAACAACAGATCTAAGGAGATCCTAGATCTAATACACTCAGATGTTTGCGGTCCAATGCTAGTCAAATCTCTAGGAGGATCTCTTTACTACGTAATCGTCATAGATGACTATTTAAGAAAGACGTGGAGATACCTACTAAAGACAAAAGACGAAGTATTCAGCAAGTTCCAAGAATTCAAGGCAGAAATTGAAAACCTCACGAACAAGAAGATCAAGACATTAAGAACAGATAATGGAGGAGAATACACCTCGAAGGAGTTCGTTGCATTCTGCAAATCGGCAGGGATTAGGAGGGAACTGATTGTTCCTCATAATCCTCAACAAAATGGTGTAGCAGAAAGAAAGAACAGATCTATCGAAGAAACAATAAAAGCCTTATTGAACGATCAAGGTCTATCCATGTTTCTATGGGGAGAAGCAGCAATGACAGCAATATATGTACAGAACAGAAGCCCTCATCGTATATTGAAGGACGTGACACCAGAAGAAGCCTTCTCAGGTAAGAAACCTAACGTGGAAAACCTAAGAATATTTGGATGTCCAGTTTACTCTCATATTCCCAAAGACAAAAGGAATAAACTAAAACCCTCAGGAAGGAAGGGGATATTTTGGGAATATAGTGATTCATCCAAAGCCTATAGAATATATATTCCAGAACAACACAAGATCGAAGTTAGCAGAGACGTAACGTTCAATGAAAGAATGGCCTTCAGGAAAACCATCGAGGAAATTATAGAAGAAGAAGAACTTGAAGAACCTAATGAAGAAAACGCAGAAAACGAAAATAACGAAAAGGATCAACCTGGTCATCCTATGGAGCCATGTGAGAACATTGATTCAAATATCATACCAAAGACCAAGAAACAACTAGCTTGGCTTGAAGCTACATTACAAGATGCAGAAAGACTCAAGGTTCCAGAAGGAACACTCAGGAAGAGTAAAAGACTGAAAACATTCTCAAGTTATGCAGCATACATGACGAAGCTTCTACATGAAGAACCTACCACATTTGAAGAAGCAGTCCAAAAGGGACAACGGAAAGAAGCTATGACAAAAGAACATCAATCCATTATGAAAAATGAGGTGTGGGAAATTGTACCTAGACCTAAAGAAAAATCGGTGGTAACCTCAAAATGGGTATACAAGCTCAAACATGCAACAGACAGAAGCATGGATAAATACAAGGCAAGATTCCTGGCCAAAGGGTTCTCCCAGAAGGAGAGAGAAGATTATGACGAAACCTTTGCTCCGGTGGCTAGATATACCTCCATCAGAGTTATCATATCTCTTTCTGCTTCCATGGGATGGAATCTACATCAGATGGATGTAAAGACAGTTTTCCTCAATGGAGCTATTGAAGAAGAAGTGTATATTGAACAACCTCAAGGATTCGAGGTACATTCTAGAGACACTCACGTTTGCAGATTGAAGAAAGCTCTATATGGACTCAAGCAAGCTCCAAGGGCTTGGTACGCCAGAATGGACAGCTATCTAACAACACTTGGTTTCTCCAAGAGTCATGCAGATCCAAACCTTTATTACAAAGTCGTGGATAACGCACCTGTGATTCTACTATTATATGTTGACGATCTATTCATAACAGGTGAAGAATCTCTCATTATGCAATAAGGAATTAGCTTCTGAATTTGATATGAAAGATCTAGGTCTCATGCATTATTGCTTGGGACAAGAAGTATGGCAGAAGCGTGGTGAAGTATTCCTTGGACAAAGAAACTACGCAATAAAGATCCTTTAGAAGTTTGGAATGATGGACTGTAAGTCCATGGACACTCCTATAAATGCGGATATAAGAAAAGTGTAAGTCCCAGATTCTGATCCAGTAGATCCATCTCTATATCGACAGCTAATTGGATCATTGATGTATTTGGTAAATACTCGACCAGATATTTGCTTTGCTGTAAATACATTAAGTCAGTTCCAGGTGGAACCTAGACAAGAGTATTGGATAGCTGCAAAGCATGTCCTAAGATATATTCGTGGGACAATAAACTATGGCTTGAGATATACCACATCCAGTGATATCAAACTTCATGGATTCACAGACTCTGATTGGGCAGGAAGTGCAGAAGACAGAAAGAGCACTTCAGGTATGTGTTTCAGCTTGGGCTCTGCTATGATATCTTGGGGCAACAGGAAACAAAAGTCTATTGCACTCAGCACAGTGGAAGCAGAGTATATGGCAGCATGTGAAGCATGCATAGAAGCAGTATGTCTAAGGAAGTTAATCTCCGATTTATTTGATCAGATTCCATAATCGACCATAATATATTGTGATAACCAGAGTTGTATAAGATTATCAGAACATCCAGTGTTTCATGAAAGGCCGAAACACATTGAGATCAAATACCACTTTATTCGAGATAAAGTCTAGGAAGGAGAGGTAAAGCTTGAGTATATCTCCACTGATGAGCAGATAGCAGACATCCTGACAAAACCTCTATCCAGAATTAAGTTTGCATATTTCTGAGAGAAGATGGGGATCGTGGAAATAACTCCCTTAGTTGAAAGGGAAGACTCTCCAAGTTAGGAGAAAGTACTAAAAAATATTACTGAAAACATTTATTTTTGTGACTAAATGACTCTCCAGATTAGGAGGGAGCAATAAAAATATTATTTATCCTTGTAATTGAAAATAGTCCAGATTGGACATATTCTTTCCTGTTCGAAAAGTGGATTGAGATTTCTGACGGACAGTGACTTCCCATTGTGGTTAACATGGGAAGTAGTCTGATTGCTGATGTATCATAGACAGCGACTTCCCATTGTGGTTAACATGGGGAGTGGTCTAGAGCAGTCTCTCTTCTTGAGGGTTACTCAAGAAGGTTGGCCTGCCTTGTTGGACAGCGATTTTTCATTGTGGGTTACATGAGGAATGGTCTATTTTGGAGGTTGATACAAGACAGTCTTTTCCTCTTGTGGTTAACGAAGGAAATGGTCCAAACAGTCATTCCTTAGGGTTTATACATTCTCTCCAGGGTGCACTTTGATTAGTGTAGGAGGAATGGCCTAGGGTGGGGAATGGTCCAGGCTCAGCAAGTAGGGACAGTCATTCCTTAAGGTTTATACATTCTCTTCAGGGTGCACTTTGATTAGTGTAGGAGGAATGGCCCAGGGTGGGGAATGGTCCAGACTCAAACATTCCTTAGGATTTATACATTCTTTCTAGGGTGCATTTTGATTAGTGTAGGAAGAATGGCCCAGGGTGAGGAATGGTCCAGGCTTACAAATCAAAAACAATCATTCTTCCTTGTTTGAGAAGAATAGGGCAGATAGGCCATTGCTGATGTTCTATACTGAGGGAAAATATTCTTTCAGATCTCACAAACGTGAGTGAAAGATTGGCCCAGATGATTCAGTTTATTTTTAACAATATTTTATGTGCAGGTTGTCATCAGATGATTGTTATGGAGACTGCCTGTCTCCAGATAGTAGAGATATACTACTGTGGTGGATATGTTTCACCGGTTGTGACTATGTGTCACGGTTTGAGTAGTTATGTACTACCATGGATAGACACAGTTGTGTTCTATAAATTAAATTTGTACCAGCTGTCATAGGAGATTATCCAATTGGATAATAATGACGGTGCTCGTGTTGCTACCAGTTGAATGGTCTGTTGTGCTCAAGACCATACCTCCCTAGCTAGGAGGGAGTGTTAATATTATGGTAGCTTCGGGAGGTATGAACCTCTATTGTGACCTATGACGAGATTAGAATATTCTAGAAGGAGGCAAAGAAGTGAAGGAAACCCTAGACAAGTTGTCGACTGCAGAAATATATTTAATATGAATTTATTAGTACCCAGGAGGAGAAGTCGACCCCAGTAAGCCTGCCTAGACTACTATAAATACAGGGCACCAGTTCTCATTATTCACATCTCAGCAGTTACATAGAGAGCTAGATTTGCACAGGTGCAGTGGTAGTTTTGTGCGCAAATCTCTGGGAAAGTGTGTGCCAGCTTCTGGGAGGGAATATCTGATCAGCTTGGTTTCTATTCTTGCTTGGTGCATTAGCCTCTCTTGGCTATTGGATTGCTACCAGGATTCTCTTCTCTGTCAAAGTCAAGGTGCTCGGAGGGTGGCTTCGACCTATGGTTGGGTAACGAGGGTATCGTCAATGGTAAAACGAGCACAATCTTCTATACTCTAACACTAAGAGGGGTAACTTTGTCCTCCCAAGTATAAATAGAGGTCCTCTCTCCCTCATTTCTCACCAATTCTATTGCTATTGTTACTCTACCCAATTTTCTCCTCACTCTCCCATCTCTCCCATCTTGCTCTCTTCCATTTCTTGCTCTCATCTTTTGGAGAGGAGCTTGTTGCAAGTATTTGCAACAACCTCGTACCTGCTAATACAAAGGCTTTGGAGGACATGGTGTGTTAAGAGTTTTCTTGGTGCATCCATTTCTTGGGAGATGACTTGTTCCTTTCTTCTATTGCTTTCTATTTAGTAGAGTAGAGATCCCAAGCAAAAGTATTTTGCTTGGGTTGGTTATCAATAGTCTTATCGCTAATCTAGTTAGAGTTTATGATTTTCTTGCAAAGTATTTTGTAGGTTTAACTCATATGCTCTTATCTCTACATTGCTTATAGTTTGCTAACAGTTTGCAGGTCACTTTCTAGTGTTGCGAAGGTGTTTTCGGATCTGGAAAACACCATTTTTCACCCATTTTCACCTCCATTTCTTTGCTGCAATTTATTTATGTTACTTCCATTCATATTTTTGGGTTTTCCAACAATTAGAATAGGTCATACAAATTGATATATATTGCTGAAATTTTCTGCAGAAAATTTTTGTGTAAAAACAAAAATTTTATTTTACTTTGTTGTCATTTTGCAGCATTTCCAGAAAGCTTTTGCTTGCCGGTTTTTGCATATTCTCGCCAGTACAAGGGGAGGTGCTGACCATTTTGGGCCACAAAACACTCAAGAAGAACCTCCAATAGTTGGGTAACACAATACCCCCCTCTCTCATTTGTTCTAGCAATTGTAAGCAAGCCCAAGGGAGTCACAAAAGGGCTTGCACTTCTCATCTTTAAAATTTCTGCAATTTAATTCTTTAGTTGTGCCTACATCATAGAGTGTGTTTGGCTTTGCCAACCCCCAAAACCGTAAGGTTATGAAGCCTTTTATTTTCTACAATTTTTATTCTTTTGTTTGCCCCACTTGTCATTAGGACAAGGTTGAGAGGCTAGGTTTCCTTTAAGCATTTTCATTCCAAGTTATTTCAACCCACTTGTGCACAAAACCGAAAGGCTTTGTCCTCCATCCTGTGCACTTGTTTGAGGTTACTAATTTACATTGTTTCAAGTATTTTTAATTTCAATTGTTTGCCTACACCTTGGAGTGTGATTAGCTTTGCCAACCTCCAAAATCGTAAGGCTAGTATATGGTTTTTACTTCTTCATATGCTTAATGATAAGAATAATCTAGATCTAGAAGTAATCACTTAATGCAAGTTTAAGCCCATGGAGGCATAATAAGCTTATGGAACTCTTTTAGTCTTTCTTTTCCATTTGCAAGCTCTATTTCTTTCAAGTACTTTGCTTTCAAGTTCATTTCTTCACAAGTACATATTTTTTCTTACAATTTCATGGGCATGGTGTAATTTTATGGTTTAAGGAAAATATACATTTTAATTGTTGCAAGTTTATTTTCAAGTACTTCATGTTATTTTAAGTTATACACACTTGTTAAGTACTTCTCTTTAACTTGCAAGCATTTTCCTTTTACCTTCAAGCACTTGACATTTAGCAAGATTATCTTGCTCAACAGACAACTAACTTAATCTACCTTAGTCTCACAGGGCTTAAAATTAACTAGATTTAATAGGTCACTCACTACTGACCCAACATTGTCATCTAAACAAGAACTGTAAGGAAGCAACGAAAGGTGCTAGATTGGGGACGATCTCATGGCGTTTGGCATCCTTTCCGGGAGTACTTCTTTTCTTGGGTTGACCTGTGGAGCTAGGGTGGGGCCTTGCTTGTCTCACTTATTGAGCACCCAAAAATTATTTGGTACAAGTGAGGAGAGTTTTGGGCTTGTCACTCAGTTTAGGATTCACACTTTAACTTAACAACTTAATAATCCTGATTCCTAACTAATCCACTCTAACCTTGGGGCCTTTTCAATGGCATATCTTTTATAGTTAATACTTAAGTAATCTTACAAGCACTCTATTTTCCATTTACTTTCATGCAATTTTATTTCAGTTTTGGGGATGTTAATTAACTGATCTAGAGTTGCGCCCTTGCCCTTGGAGGCTTTCTTTTGAGCATTTCAATTTTCAGTTTTAAGTTGTGCTGCTTTATTGGATTAACCCCTTGAAGTTGCGCATCCTTTGGAGGCAACATCATTGTTTGGGTTTGTGTTGTCTACTTGTGGATGTCATTGAAGCAGTCCCTTAGAGTTGTGCATCCTTTGGAGGCACTCTATTGTTTGGGTTTGTTGGCTTGATTTGTTGGTGTCCTCTTTTCCTTTGAGCAATCTTTATTTCCTGCACAATCAAGTAGTCAAGTTAGTGTCTCTCTCTTTTTGTTCATAGTTGTATAATTGTTGATTGTTGTATCTTTAGCATTCTTAGATTTGTAGATAATTGTTATCTCTTTCACTTGTATCTAGTTCTAATTGTAATCTTTGTGAAGTGATTCTTTTGTAATCTCATTGTAACTCTTTGTAAAGTCTATCTCCCTTGAAACTTTAGTGGACCCCTTGCCCAACATTAGGCACTAATCTTTAGTTGTCTTAGGAAAAGGGTTTGTCTTTGCATTGAATAGTTTCACTTTGCATTTGTTTGCCTCTCATATGGGCTAGATACCCCCCAAACCTTTAACTAATTAAAATCAACTCCTAGAAAACAACTTTTAACCTCACATAGTAACTAGGGTCTATCCCCCTTGGCGTCCCTAGGAATAAGCCTAAACAGAAGAGGTTCAAGTCGAGGTGACAGTGGGCTTTGAACCTAGGCATTGTGCCTCCAAGGACACACTAAGTGAGTTGGACTTAGCTCATGTTTGCAAGTGTGTATAAGGACGGTAACATGGAGTAAAAATGATTTTTGATGAGATAAAATCATTTTTTTCTTTCAAAAAAGGGGCTCAAGGGTTAAAGGGGTATTCTGAGTTAGAAAACGAATACTCCCAAGGCTTATAATATCTCCTAGTACCAATTTTTTAATATTATATCAAATTATAAAGTACAAATCCCGTTTTACGAGAAATTTTATGACTTATTAAAATAATTAAAAAATCCTATGGAGACTTACTGCGTGTCTATAAGACTCTATAAAAAGACTAGCATGGTAACATACATTAGATACTAGACTTAGAAAACACACACTAAGGCCTAACCATCGATACACACTCCAGCTTTGGAGGTATTGAGTGAAAAAACTTAGAAATTATAACTCGTTGACAAGCAAGATATAATTAACAAGTGAAAAAAACACTCTGGAAAATGCACTAATGATAAAGTATTAGGGGGCTAAGCCTTTTTTTAAGGTTTAAGCTATTATTAGGTTTCTTTTCAAATTACCAGATAACCATACCATAGATAGGATCACTGAGAAATACACAATCACAAGAGACACATCATTTATCTTGGGAAACCCTCATGGGGGAGAAAACCCAGCAAAAATTTCCTTAATATAGATAGCCAATACAATGCCAAGAGATAACTCAAACAATATAGAACGTCCTCTCTCAAGAATGCACCTCTCTCTCTCTTCTTTCTTCTCCAACTGCAACTCCAAAGTCGCGCTCTAATAAACAAGTGAGTGTATGTCCAAATGAGGTGTTAGCCTCTCTTATTTATACAATCTAGCAGGTGTGAACGGATGTGTCTTTTCACTAGCAGGGACGACTTCTCATTCTGGGTGGTTATAATCACCTTTAATTAATCTAAGGACTGACTTCTCATTATGCCTATTACAATTAGGGTTTGACCAATCCGCAAAAGGGGATTTGGTAATTTACAATACCCAACTTGATCAATCCACAAAAGGGGATTGATCTAATGAATAATACATCAATAATAATAGAATACTCTTTGCAGTTACAATATTTCAACATTCCCCCTTAACAAGAAGGGTATTCTACAACAGCATCAGGCGAGAGAGAGAGGACAACATCATCAACAGAATCTTGGAACATTGACTAGCATATCTATAAATCATTGAAAGTTTTTCTCATCATCAATATCATCATTCTCAACAAAGAGATGGAAGGGCATCATCATTTGCATCAACATGGATTCATATAAAACTAATGAATCATCATAACAACACGAGGCTGGCACATCATCACAACAATTAAGTTGGCACATCATCACAGCAATTAAGCTAGCATCACAGCACTAGGTTGGCACATCAACACATCACGAGGCTGGAATATCATCAACACAAGGCTGAAATCACAGCACTAGACTGGCAACATCAAATAAACACTACTCCCCCTTTCGAGGGAGGTCGTTTCAGACTATACCAACCTTATCTCGAAAGTGCTCAAACTTTACACGAGATAGAGGCTTGGTCAAAACATCAGCAACCTATTTATCTATGCTAACATATTGGAGCTTTATGGCTCCTCTCTGCACCATGTCGCAGATGTAGTGATATCGAATCTCTATGTGTTTGGACTTGTCATGAAATATAGGATTCTCTGTCATCTTTATGCAACTCTGGTTATCACATAGGATCATGGTTGCTTCCATCTCTAGGTCGAATATACCTGTCAACAACTTCTGAAGCCATATGGCTTCACAACTGGCAGAACACGCAACAATGTATTCTGCTTCCGCTGTCCTAAGAGCGATGCTTGATTACTTCCTACTCTGTCATGAGATCATGGCTGACCCCAAACTGAAACAGCATCCTGAAATGCTCTTCCTATCAGAGACACTTCCAGCCCAATCTAAATCAGTGTACCCACTTAGTCTGAAGTCATGATCTCCATCATAACTGAGACCACAATCTAATGTACCCTTAAGGTACCTCATCACATGTTTTGCAGCAACTAGGTGAACATGTCTGGGTTCAACCAGAAACTGACTCAAAGTGTCCACAACAAAACACATATCTGGTCTGGTGTTCATCAGATACATCAGTGATCCAATGATCTTTCTATACAGCGTGGCATCAATCACTTCGGACGAAGTGTCGACCAAAACCTTCATCTTTATTTCCATGGGTGTATTCATGGACTTGCACTCCAACATATCAAATCTCTTCAGAATTTCAACTGCATATTTCCCTTGGTTAAGGAAGATTCTCTCTAGGCTCTGCCATACCTCAAGACCTAAGAAATAATGCATTAAGCCAAGGTCTTTCATCTCAAATTCTGCAGCAAGCTTCTTCTTAAATTCGGTGATAAGCTTTTCTTATCTAGTTAAGAATAAGTCATCCACATACAGCAGCAATATAACCGTCTTATCATTCATAACCTTGAAATAGAGGTTAGAATCAGCTTTACTATTGGTAAAGCCCAAGCTCGTTAGAAAACTGTCTATCCTTCCATACCAAGCTCTAGGAGCTTGCTTCAATCTGTATAGAGCCTTCTTCAACTTGCAGACATGAGTCTTCCTGTCTTCAACTTCAAATCCTTGAGGTTGTTCTATATACACTTCTTCTACAATGACACCATTTAGGAAAGTTGTCTTTACGTCCATCTGGTGTAACTTCCACTTCATCTTAGCTACAAGGGCTATGATGGTTCTGATCGAAGTGTATCTGGCTACAGGAGCAAATGTCTCTTCATAGTCAATGCCTTTCTTTTGAGAAAAGCCACGAGCGACAAACCTTGCTTTGTACTTCTCAATACTTCCATCAGCAGGATGTTTTATTTTAAAAAGCCATCTGGAAGATACCACATCCTTGCTCTTCAGTCTGGGAACTAATTCCCATACATCATTCTTTATGATGGATTGGTATTCTTCTGTCATGGCATCTGGCCATTCTTTCTTCTGAATGGCTTCTTCAAAGCAGGTAGGCTCCTTCTCTAAGAGATCACACATCAAAGCCATATAACTGGAGAATGGCTTAGCTCTCTTCACTTGTCTCATGGTTCCTTCGGGAACAACATACTTCTCTCCATCTTGAATAAGCTCCCTAGCCCAAGCAAGCTTTCTCTTATGGGAGATCGTCATCTGGGGAGGTTCTTGAAATTCTACTATGTCATGATCTTCTAGAATTTCCTCATCAGGGGAAGCTATGACTTCCCTCACTGGTTCTGCAACTCTGGGAGTTACAGGTTCCTCTTCATATACTTCTTCAAGCTGGCATCTTCTTGATTTCTTGAGTGTTGCATTTGTTAAAATATAGAAGAATGTGTGCTCGTTTTACCATTGATGATACCCTCGTCACCCAACCATAGGCCGAAGCCACCCTCCAAGCACCTTAACCTTGACTGAGAATTACTCCGGAAGCAAACCCTAGGCTAGATAGCCAAACAAGGTGTAGCGCATCTTTCTCCAAGGATAGCTGATCAGATAGTCCAAACCCTAGCCAAGAGATAGCCCAAGCCAATACTGAAAACTAGTTGTTGCTGCAGTTGCACCTGCATCCCTCCACATGTGCGCACCAAATTGGGAACCACTGTGTGCACAAGTTGCTCTCTGCAATTTTGAGATGTGTCAAATGAGAATTGGCACCCTGTATTTATAGTGGTTCTGCCAGATTTGTTGGGGCCGACTTCTCCTTCTGGATATGTGTCTATTCAGTATATTATTATTATTTCTGGTCGACTTCTTCTCTTGGAGGCTAATAACCTAATATAAATTATCTTCTTGAGCCGACAAGACTTCTAGGGTTATTAGCCAACTCATTAGCGTTTCTCTTGCTCTTCGGAGTCTTCTATTCTCGTCAGGTTTACATGCGAAGGTAAATACCTCCCGCGGCTACCATAATATTAACACTCCCTCCTAGCTAGGGAGGTATTACAAGTAATGGTCTTGAGCACAAAAACATACCATTTACCTGATAGCATCAATATAGTCATCTAGACTATCTCATGACTAGATCATGAGCATCACCATTCAGCTGCATCATCTCTCGAAACCATACTTCATCTGAGTAATTAGACATGATGTTGGATAAGTCACTCCCACCATAGAGTGATACAAGAGCCATTCTTATAATCTAGAAGAGTAAATGCTCTGAACCGTTTCTGTCTGGAAAATCTTTGTTTATCATTCTTCTGGATGATGATGATCTCCAATAAACTGTTGATGGTCTTCAAGGCAATTACAATGAAAGATAGAACACAATTGTGTCTATTCATAGTAGTACATAACTACAATCCAGTGGTACACTACCACACCAAGTAACATACAAGTACTTGATCAGCAACATATAGTCACGAATAGTGGAACATATCCACCACAGTAGTCTTCATCTACTGTTATACAGTCTTCATAACAAACATCTAGGAGCAACCTGCATAGAAACAATGTTATGATATAAACTGAATCATCTAGGCCAATCTTTCACTCACATTTGTGAGCTTTGAAAGAATATCTGCCTCACAAACAATGGAACATATCCACCACAGTAGTCTACATCTATTGTCATATAGTCTTCATAACAAACATCTGATAGCAACCTACATAGAAACAATGTTATGATATAAATTGAATTATCTGGGCCAATCTTTCACTCACATCTGTGAGCTCTGAATGAATATCTGCCTTAGAGTAGAATAATGAGATATTTGGACTATTCTTCTCAAGCAAGGAAGAATAATTGTCCTGTCTTCTGAACCTGGACCATTTCCCACCCTGGGCAATTCTTCCTACACTAATCAAAGTGCACCCTAGAGAGAATGTATAACCCTAAGGAATGTTCAGTCTGGACCATTCCTCACCCTGGGCCCTACACTAATCAAAGTGCACCCTGGAGAGAAAGTATAACCCTAAGGAATGCTGAGTCTGAACCATTCCTCACCCTCGGCTATTCCTCCTACACTAATCAAAGTGCACACTGGAGATATGTATAAACCCTAAGGAATGTCTGTCCCTGATTGCTGAGCCTGGACCATTCCCCACCCTGGGCCATTCCTCCTACACTAATCAAAGTGCACCTTGGAGAGAATGTATAAACCCTAAGGAATGACTGTCCGGACCATTTCCTCTGTTAACCACAACAGGAAAAGACTGTACTGCATCAACCTCCAAAACGGACCATTCCTCATGTTAACCACAATGAGAAATCATTGTCCGGCGAGGCAAGCCAGTCTTCTTGAGTAACCCTCGAGAAGAGAGACTGCCCTAGACCACTCCCCATGTTAACCACAATGGGAAGTCGTTGTCTATGATACATCAGCAATCAGACTACTTCCCATGTTAACCACAATGGGAAGTGATTGTCCGTCAAAAGTCTCAATCCACTTTCCAAACGGGAAAGCATCTGCCCAAGATGGACTATTTTTCAAATTTAAAGATGAATGTTCTTCAATAATGTTTTCAGCGCACCCTCCTAACTTGGAGAGTCATTTCTTCCTTTTTCAATAAGAAGGAAGTTGTTTCCATGAGCTCTAGCTTGAGTACACAAACTCTTTCATCTTGGATAGAAGTTTTACCAAAATGTTTGCTTATCTGCTCATCTGTGGAGATATGTATTGGAGAATCATTTTCTCCTTTCTGGACTTCATCATGGATAATGTAATGCTTGATTTCAAATGAACTTTAGTTCGGAACACTATGAAGGCTTCATGTAGATCTGAACAATAAAGTATATCATAGTTGGAAAACTGGAACATATCCATGTGGCACTTCTTCCGTCATCATGAGATCTGATCTACTAAGTAGTCATCTTGATGTTATAGGAAATCTTCACCACGCTTTTGTTGTGCATTGGAGGTTCTCCACCAAGTTATCTTCTTCTATCTACATACAGGAGTCTCTTTCTGGTATGCCTCAAGGTCTTGAGATTGCTCTTCATACGCTCTTTATTCAATTTCTCTGGAGAACATTCTTTGCTTTCATCTGATGTAGAATTCTGACTCATGGATGTTGCGGATGATATAATAACTTACGTAGAGATAAGTCTGGTTTACTGGAACAAGTAATCATCGTAGTCTTCTCCCTCCATCTAGGAGAACCTCTAGTTCTAGGTCTCGCAATGCTTTAGTTCATAAGTCTTCCATACACTGTTCTTTATCATGACTTTAATTTCTTCTGCTTGATTTCTTTTAGTGAGTTCATATCAAGCTGGAAATCTTGTGATTCTTGATACAATGACTGGTTGTTCTGGTTTCTCTTTCTTTCTTCGAATCTTCATGTTCTTCCTCATGTTTTTCTTTAGCTTTTGGGTCCATGGAGTTTCTTATAGATTCCATGCCCTAGAGATTCCACTTCTTCCTTTCATTATAGGATCACGGATCTGGATGGACAACTAGGGATACTTTAAGGCTTCTCTTCGAAGAAGACTTCTTTTGAGATTCAACTGAACACATACTGTCTTTCATGGTTACTACCATGGATATATACTTCATCATCTTCAATGGATCATAGGATTAGCTCCCTCCTAATCCTTGCTTCATGTATAAGTGCATATAATTGGCTCCCTCCGTCTAACAGAGTCCATGCTTCCATCTGCATCCTTATTGTCTTCTGCAATGTATGATTGGCTCTCTTGTCTAACAGAGTCCACGCTTCCATCTGCATCCTTATTGTCTTCTGCAATGTATAATTGGCTCTCTTGCTTCCGTCTTATTGTTTTCCACAAAACGTCATAAGTCCTTTTCCAATTTCCTCTCGATTGCTGACTTCTTTCTGTTTTTGCTTCTTCTAAGTCTCTTCATGATTGATTTGGCTTATCTTGCAATAGCTTCCACATGATTTGTATTTCATTCTTTCATGTGTATTATCTAATGATATCTCTTTTCATCTTGTTTGTTCTTCCACAGGTATAGTTCTTCTTGGAACACATTATCTTCCAAGAGATGGATATACAAGATAGGTACAGAGACGATGCAAACAAGAAATGAGAAGAGTGTTGTTACCTTTTAGAAGAAGAAGTCTCTTTCATCCTACTTAGTCTTCTTTGTAGGTTCCTTTTCTTCGGCAATCGATGCTTCGTGTTTCTACTTTCTTTTCTTTAGCTTGGGACGATGATTCTTGTAGTGACCATACTTTCGACAGTTGAAGCATTGCACTTCTGAAATGTCTTTCTCTTAATTTGGCTTCTTCCTTGAACCAAACTTCCTTTTGTTCCTAAAGTTCTTGAATCTTGTTATGAAAGCTTGATCATCGTACTTCTTTTGGGGTTTCTCTTTTGTATTGATCCTTGATTCTTCTTGAGCACATCAAGTCCAAAGTTCTTCAAATGTCAGGTACTCCTTCCTTGTGTTCATGCTTGCGGCAAATGCATCCATTGTCTTGGGAAGACCATTGAGTACTATGTTCACCAATTCTTTTTTTGAAGTGATCTCTTCAATAGCTTGTAGTTGATCTCTTAACTGGGAGATCCTTACAAAGTATGATGTTACGCTGTCATCCTCATTCATCTTCATGTCATGGAGCTCATTCTTCATACTCATAACTTGTCCGATGTTTCTGACTGAGAAGAGATTTGTTAGGGCATTGTACATCTTCTTCGATGAGTCAAGATGGGAGATGTAGGGTATCAAGTGGTCTTTTATAGAATCCACTATGATACTCATGGCATTGATGTCAACATCTTTGAACTTCTCCATAGCTGCAACGTTTTGTGTTCCTTCTCTTTTCCTTCTTCAAACTCTGGCTTCACGATCTTTCCTTTCACAATATCCATCACTTTATTCTTGGCAAGGATGAGGTCAATCCTTGTCTTCCACGCTCTGAAGTTAGAAGCTCCATCTAACTTGTTCTCCGACTTCATAGAGTTAGTCATGGCTTGCTTGACTTGGTCAAACCCTAGATTTGACCAGAAATTCAAACTTCACGTCTTGGCTTGCTGAGAGTATTAGGAGATGCGCTAGGTTAGGGCACACTGATCTGTCCGGAGATTAGGTCAATCTCTTCACTTAAGGTGCCTCAACGAGAGGATTAGAGTTTCTACAACTGCTCCTGCTAGTAACCCTAGCGGCAGTGTCTTGGAAGTTGCTTCTACTAGTAACCCTAGTGACAGTTCCTCAGCGAGCTCAATATCCTAGCGGCTATGTTTCCTTCCAGTGTTTAGGATGAATGAAGGAGGTGTGGGCCCATAACCTGTTAGAATATAGAAGAATGTGTGCTCGTTTTACCATTGACGATACCCTCGTCGCCCAACCATAGGCCGAAGCCACCCTCAGCACACCTTAACCTTGACTGAGAATTACTCCGAAGGCAAACCCTAGGCTAGATAGCCAAACAAGGTGTAGCGCATCTTCCTCCAAGGATAGCGCACCAACATAGTTGATCAGATAGTCCAAACCCTAGCCAAGAGATAGTCCAAGCCAACAATGAAAACTAGTTGTTGCTGCAGCTGCACCTGCAGCCCTCCTCCACATGTGCCCACCAAACTAAGAACTGCAGTGCGCACCAGTTGCTCTCTGCAATTCTTAGATGCGTCAAATGAGAACTGGCGCCCTGTATTTATAGTGGTTTTGCCAGATTTGTTGGGGCCGACTTCTCCTTCTGGATATGTGTCTGTTCAATATATTATTATTATTTATGGCCGACTTCTTCTCTTAGAGGCTAATAACCTAATATAAATTATCTTCTTGAGCCAACAAGACTTCTAGGGTTATTAGCCAACTCATTAGGGTTTCTCTTGCTTTTCAGAGTCTTCTATTCTAGTCAAGTTTACATGTGGAGGTAAATACCTCCCGCAACTACCATAATATTAACAGCATCTTCATCAAAGGTCACATCCCTGGTGATCTCAATATGATGGTGACCTAGTATATAAACTATGAAGGCCTTGGAGACCTCACAGTATCCAACAAATATTCCCTTCTTTCCTAAAGAGTCCAGCTTGGTTCTCTTCTCTTTTGGAATATGTACAAATACTGGGTAGCCAAATATTTTGAGATGGCTTTCTTTTGGCTTCTTTCCGGAGAACATCTCTTCAGGGGTCTTGAACCCAAGTGCACTATGGGACAATCAGTTTTGTACATATATTGTTGTTTTTGCTGCTTCTCCCATAAGCACATAGGAAGATCTCGATCATGAATCATGGTCTTCACTGCTTCCATTATAGTTTTGTTCTTTCTTTCTACTACACCATTTTGTTCAGGATTGTAGGGAGTGGTGAGCTTCCTCTTGATCCCGACATCTTTACAAAAGCTTACAAATTCTTTTGAGGTGTATTCTCCTCCATTATCTGACCTAAGTATCTTGATCTTTCTTTCAAAAAGATTCTCTATCAAGGCTTTGAATTCCTTGAATTTACTGAACACTTCATCTTTTGATTTCAAAAGGTAAACCGAGGTTTTACAAGAATAGTCATCAATAAAATATGCATGGTATACCTACCCACTAATGGAGGATGATGGCATTGGGTCACACACATCTAAGTGAATGAATTCTAAGACTCCTTCTGCTTTACTGTCTCTCTTCGGAAAAGGGTTCTTGATGTTCTTCCCTTGTGCACATCCATTCCACACACCTTCATGGTTAACCTTGAGTTCTGGTAGACTTGTGACTGCCTTGCATACATACGGTAATGCCTTCTAGTTGATGTGGGCTAATCTTCTATGCCAAAGTTCACATGGATTCTCAATGGCGTGGGTCATAGCTGCTTCTAAGTGACCCTTTAGCTTGTACAAGCACCTTATTCTTTTCCATTGACGATTGCTTCTTTCATGGTTTTTCCTTTTGCCCACATAAGAACTTCTCCATCTATAAAGGCAATTTTGAAGCCTTTCTTTTCTAAAGCTGATATGGAGAGTAGGTTCTTTCTCAAACCTGGTACATAGAATACATCCTTCATCTTCATTGGACTCCCTGAATTCAACTTGTAGTTTGATTCTCCTACTCCCTTGATAGGGTATTGATAATCATCTCCAAGTGTAACTTTCTGAGAAAATTTATTTTCTGAAAGGCAAGAGAGAATATCTCTTTGACCTGTCATGTGCTTGGAAGCACCACTATCAATGAGCCAAGTGTCCTCTCCAGGTGACACTGATCCTGAGAGGGCCGAGATTAAGACATAGTCTTCAATTCATTCTTTTATCATCTTCGTCGGTGGCTCTTCATCTTCAATTGCATGGGCATGATGCCTCTTGTTTTTCCTCTTGTATTCTTCTCGTCTAGGTGGACAATGTCTTGCAATATGTCTCATCTTGTCACAATGATAGCATTGATGAGATGAGAAGTCTCTTTCTTTTCTTCATCCTTTCTTCTAGAAACTCTTTGGTTGAGATTCTTTATGTATGAATTTGTTTTGGAGGTGAGACTCTTTATGTGCTTCTTTCTGGAAGTAAGACTTATTTCTTCCTCGTTTAGTATGAGCAACTAGGGCTTGATCTTCGTCTCTTGATAGTAAAGCTTCTTGGTTAGCTACTCTTGATTCTTCTTGAATACATTCTTCCCAATGACTGTCAAATTTTAGTTTCTCTGTTCTAGCACAAACAGTTTGTATGAATGCATCCCATGGTCTTGTGAGACCATTAAGGGCCATCATTATGAGTTTGTCTTCGTCTATAGTATCTCCAATTGCTTCTAGTTGTTCTTTGAATTGAGATATTCTGGAGAAATATTCCTGGATCGATTCTCCTTTCTGGATCGTTGTATTCTTGAGTTGAGTTCTTAGATTCATCTTTCGGTTTATGTTCTTTTCTTCATATAATCTGGTTAGGGCCTCAAACATTTCTTTTGGAGTCTTCCTTGAAGACACTTGAGGAATCAAGTGATCTTTGATAGAATTCGCAATGATTCTTTTGGCCCTAATTATGTCATTTTGACGTTTTTCCTTATCTGCAGCATCGGCGGGTTCTAGTACTTCTTCTTTGACGAATCTTGCTAGGTCATTCTCTTCAAGAATGAGTCCAATCCTATACTTCAAGGCACGGAAGTTTTCCACACCTTCTAGCTTGTCAACAAGCTTAGCGCTTGCAGACATTTTTAACCTGGAGCTAGCAAAATGACCAAAAAATGAAAATGCTCAGAATTGAATTTTGAACTTACCAGGAGGTGCGCTTGGCTGAGGCAAGTAGCCTAGTGTGTTTTACGCCTCCAAACTTGATCTACGGATTTCTCGACTGGTGCTTCTGGTTTTCTGGTACTTCTGGTACTTTGTGAAAACTAGGGTTTCACTTTCCGGGAGATCTAGCCACTGAAAAGTTGCGCTGAGGATGCCAAAGTGATCCTTGAGGAAGGGCACACTTTTCTAGATGGTTTTGGGGCTGAAATTCTTCTTCAATAAAAATCCCTAATTTGCATGTATGGCAACTGTGACGTTTTTCTTTTATTCTTGTGAAAGATGCTCTCTTCAGCTTAGCTCTGATACCATGTTAAGGTTTAAGCTATTATTAGGTTTCTTTTCAAATTACTAGATAACCATAGCATAGATAGGATCACTGAGAAATACACAATCATAAGAGACATCATTTATCTTCGGAAACCCTCATGGGGGAGAAAACCTTGAAAAAACTTCCTTAATATAGATAGCTAATACAAAACCAAGAGATAACTCAAACAATACAGAAAGTCCTCTCCCAAGAATGTGCCTCTCTCTCTCTCTCTTCTTTCTTCTCCAACTGCAACTCCAAACTTGCGCTCTGATGAACAAGTGAGTGTATGTCCAAATGAGGCACTAGCCTCCCTTATTTATACAATCTGGCAGGTGTGAACAGAAGTGTCTTTTCACTGGCAAGGTTGACTTCTCATTCTGGGTGGTTATAACCAACTTCATTTAATCTGGGGGCCGACTTCTCATTATGCCTATTACAATTTGGGTTTGACCAATCCGCAAAAGGGGATTTGGTCATTTATAATACCCGACATGATCAATCCGCAGAAGGGAATTGATCTAATGAATAATACATCAATAATAATAGAATACTCTTTGTAGTTACAATATTTCAACACCTTTCACATAATAAATTCCTCATGCTAGCTCATTTTATTACAATTCCCACCATGGGGGTATGGATTGTGCATAAAGAAGAAGAATAAGAAGAAAAATTGATGAGGTCATAAGACCCGACTGGACTTCTGAACTCTTATTTTGAACAAATGACTTGTTCAACCTTTGCAGATCATCGTCAGTCATGCCTAGTGCAACTAGGGGGGGTAACAATTGGCTCCATATGGGGACATTTGCTTGATCTTTGGAAAGCATGCGAGAACCTCAAAATCTATGATATGCAAAACAAAAACACGTCTCGCTAAACGGATATATCAGTGACACATAGAATATATAGAGGCCGTCAAATAAAACACAAGTTGCACAAATATATATACAAAAATGAAATGTTAGTTGAGCATATATGTACAAAGATAAAAGACAAAATGTTGAAATGAAAAAAAAATGAAATGCAGTGAAATACAAGGAAGACGTAAAATACAAAGGAGGAGGGTTAGAGTCAAACCGTTTTACAAAGGATGCCCCTTGGGCATCAAATGTTACCCTTGAAGACCAACTCAAGGTGTTCCCCTTTCACTGGAAGATTTAACTTTTTGTCGTCCAACTAACTGAGATGAATTGTTGAAGACCTTTCTGATTTTTCCATGATTTATGAGATTTTGACTGAAGGAGTTTCTTCTAACTTTAAGCCAACTTAACCATTTGATTCTCTAAATCTTATCTGGTGAAGTTTCCTTTGTGCCATGGGGAAAATCTTATAGTTTAACCTTCTAATCTTTTCTTTGAAAGGCTTGGCATACTCCTTAATAGGGATGATATGTTGAATAATATATTTTCCACAAGACTTAACCTAATCATGAACAATGGCTAAATCATCCCTATAATCCGTCACAAGATTTATTATATTTTTTCTTCTTTTTCCTGAAGTACCTTTTTCAAATTTAATCATCATGGGATCCCGATCTAATTCAACATTCATTTTTATGTGATCACCAAGTTTTTCTATTTCTTTTTCCTTTTTATGTTTTTCATGTTTGTGGCAGATCTATTTGTTCCCAAAGAAGATTTGCCTAGGCTCTAAGATATGTGGAATGGATGGCCCAAAAATTGCTTCCAATTCATCCTGACCACTCACTGACTCATCTGATAGCTGAGAAGTTGAAACCAATACTACTGACACAACTGACACATCTGACCCAATTCTCGACTCTAAATGTGCTTCATCAAATTTGATATCCTTGGGAGCTTCCTAAAGAAATAAATCATCAAAGGAATCCATTGTATCCCAGACACCATCAACCTTTTCTTCCTTAAACTCTTCTTTGATGGGTGCCAAAAAGTTGGTCAATATTGCATGGTTCGCAAGACCTTCTAATTCATAAACAAATTCATTCATAGGTTCTTTGGGATGAGGCTCCTGAATCTAACATGCAGTTGTGAAAAAGTAAATCATTAACCAACAAAGAAATGAAGGAGGCTTGAATGCTTTCAATTATCGCATGGATTGTAGCTTGGGCAAAGCCCAACCCAAACCACAAAGGTGGAACAACTACAGGAATACCTACCCACTGTCACCTTAGATAGACACTCCCCTCGCTTTAGTGATGATGCAATCACCACAAGGAGGGAATCCCATTGACCCTAGGGTATTGAGATGGAAAGTGGGAGAATGATTGACGAACACCCCTATAGGTCAAGACTAGAGAAGGAGTAAGGCTTGAGAATGAGTCTCGTAGATGGAAAATGGTTGCCAAGTGTTGTGTACCTGCAAAACAATGTTAGCCCTATCCAGAACAAGAGAAATGATAGATATAAAAGCCTTAAACCAAAGAGGATCAAGCAAGATGCCTTACTATCCCAAATTGCAGCAGCATGGAAATATATAGATCAGCAATAAGTGATGTTAATAGCTGCAAATTTAACCATCCAAAATCTAGTACAAAATAGCAGAAATAAATCTAGCAATGACTAGTCAAACTTCTAATGATTAAAGCAAGACTTTGGTGGTGTTTGAGGGGTTGTTATGTGATGTTATCAGCAAGTTATGTAACGGCCTAATGGTTGTGGCAAACAATTGCTACAGCAACAAGATCTAGCCACAGAAATCAACAAGTAATCCGTCCAAATGATAGCCAATAATTAGTATAACAGTAATCTAGGTTCACAAGTAAATTTCACCAGTAGATTAGAGAGTGAAGAGTGAAAGAAAGAGAGTTTTGTTGCAGACCTAATGGCTGTAGCATTAATTTGTAACAGCAAAGAGAATTACAAAGCCAATCAAGACACCCCTAGGGCATCAGAAGGCTTAAGCAGATAGAATCAAATCCAACTTAGACAATTGCAATATCTCAATATTTCACACATGCCAATGCAACAATATTATATCTCCAATGCAAATAGATTAGTACCATATCAATTGGGTTAATGGAGTCTCTTGTGTAAGATATAGGGTTTGTTACTTCTCTGGGGGTGTAAGCCCTTTTACTCCCTAGAGAAAACAAAACCTAGCAAGGTAAATCTACAAGGGTATAAGCCCTTTTATTCCTTGTAGCAACCTTTGCAAAATACCTTATTCAATGACAACAATGATAGATCTTGGTGGAGGGTGTATGCCCTTATACTCCTCCAAGAGTTTAACAAGATTAACCTTATAACCAAGAAGAAAAAATACCATCGCAAAGATTCCTTACCTAGTTCAAGAAATAATAAGAAAAACCCTTCTTTACAAATAATATTCCACCAAATTGCAAAAGAAACAAGCAACAAGAGATAGCACCTTAGTTCTTCTTCCAATAGACAAGTTCTTGAATTATATAGCTTTGGAAGCTATTTTTCCTATTGTAACTAACCATGTAAATAAAGTTTTGATATAGTGTTAATTTTATGTCAAGCATCAAACACATGACAAGTGTCAACCTTATGCCAAGACACCATATGCCATGTGTCAACCTCATAGCACCTCTAAGAGGGTTGCTTAGGGAGGTTGTAGTGGCTAGCTTAGGGAGGCTGCTTAAGAGGGTTGCTTAGGATGGTTGGAGTGGCCAGCTAAGGGTGGTGGTATGACAGTTGTATAACAGCTGTCATACAATCCTAAGACAGCAATTTAGGGCAGCCTCTAGAAGAGACAAAGGAAGTGACCTTTGGGGTCATTAGGAGGTGGCTCTTGGGAACTTTAGGAGGTGACTCTTGGCAGCCAAAGGAGGGCAGGTATGACAGTTGTTATAAAGCTATCATACATTCTTAGGGGGTTGCTTAGAGCAGCCAAACCAACCTATAAAAAGGGGGATTCACTTACCATTTACATACCTTTGTTTTGTTGGAGTCTTCTGTTGAGGCAAGGCATCTATTTGCTACAGTATTTTCTGCTGGTATACGACTGATATCTACTGGAATTTTCTGCTGGTATATGGCTGCTAGTTGTTGGAGTCTTCTGCTGGTATATGGCAGCTAGTTGTTGAAGTATACTGTTGATACAAGCACTCTATTCTTGTTGAAGTCTTATCTTGTTCCTTGCTGATATAAGGCTGCAACAAATACTATGTTAAAGCTGCCATAACTCTGCTACAGCAAGAAGGAAAGTCAGTTATCTTTTGGTGAGTTTGTCAAGTTGTTACTAGAAGTGTTAGTTCAACTATTTGTAAAGTTTGTAAGTGTTGAAACAGAGGTATTGTTTCAGCCCTCTAAATCCTATCTAGTTACTCTAAAGTCTTGTATTGGTATTGTACTTTGTTGAAGAATCTAAATAGAAGTTTTGGTTGGGTTTTCTACCCCAAGAGGGATTCCCAGGGTATACTTGTGTTCTCTCTGTGATTGTCTCACTTTCAGTAATCCTGATATATGCAAGATGTATTGGTATGTTGGTTGTATGCAGTAAATTTTTAAATTTATCTACATGCATCACTTTTTCAACATGGTATCAGAGCTTCTCTAAAAGAAGCCATTTCTACAGAGAGTTATTAGATTTGTGAAGGAGACTATAGTATTTCAGTTTTTGAAGGAAGTCAAAAACAAGGACAAGATGATGTCAAGCACTAAGCTTGATGAGAAACTTGAGGGACCTGATAACTTCAGAGCATGGAAGTACACAATATCCCTTGTTTTGGAAGAAAATGACTTATCATATTATGTTATGGAAGTGGTTGCAGAACCTGAGGAAGAAGAAGCTAAAGGTAAGTACAGGAAGAATCTAATAAGGGCAAAGAGAATAATTGCAGATTTTATAAAAGACCATCTTATTCCTCATGTATCATCCTTGAAGACTCCCAAAGAGATGTTTGATACTCTATCTCGTCTATATGAAGGAAGGAACATAAACAGGAAGATGGCTTTGAGGACTCAACTCAAAAATGTAAAGATGCAGAAGTTTGAATCTATTCATGCCTTCTTTACAAGAATTTCTCAAATTAATGAACAAATTATAGCTATCGATGACTCAATTGAAGAAGCTGAGTTAGTGATGACTACTTTGAATGGACTTTCGAAGTCATGGGACTCTTTCATAAGAGAAATTTGTTCAAGGAGTAGGTTAAAATAGTTTAGCAGGCTGTGGGAAGATTGTGTACAAGAAGAAGCAAGACTGGAAGCAAGAGAAGAAAAGCTAAGTGATGATGAAGATCAAGCTCTTGCAGCCCATTTCAGGAAAGGAAAGAATATTGATGATACTAGTATAATTGGTATACATGAAGATGGGTTATACCAGTTAAAAATAAAGGCAGATCAAGCCTTAGTACACAATACTATAAACCCATGTGAACTCTGGCATAGAAGGTTCGCTCATATTCACTATAAAGCCTTGCTAGTTGTCAGCAAGATGGTAAAAGGCCTTCAAGAAATTCAAGTGTTCCACGATGGTGTGGGCAAAGGATGTGCACAAGGAAAGAACGTGAAAAATCCTTTTCCAAGCAGTGACAGTAAAGCAAAAGGAGTTATGGATCTAATTCATTCAGATGTGTGTGGACCTATGTCAGCCACTTCACTCAGCGGGTATGTTTACTATGTTTCTTTTATTGATGACTTTTCTCGCAAAACTTGGATTTATTTCTTAAAGAATAAAAATGGAGTCTTTAGTAAGTTTAAGAAATTTAAAGCTCTTGTTGAAAATCTTTCTTAGAGAAAAATAAAGGTTTTAAGATCTGATAACGGAGGAGAATTCACATCTGGTGAATTCAAGGAATTTTGTAGAGAAGTTGGGATTAAGAGGGAGCTTTCTACTCCATACAATCCTCAGCAAAATGGTGTTGCAGAAAGAAAGAACCGATCAGTTATGGAAGCAGTTAAAGCCATGATTCATGATCAGGACTTATCAATGTACCTTTGGGCAGAAGCAGCAAGGACTGTTCTATATGTACAGAACAAAAGTCCTCATAAAGTTCTTCAAAATAAAACTCCAGAAGAAGTGTTTTCTAGAAACGTTCCAGAGGTTAGTCACCTAAGGATATTTGGTTGTCCAGTGTATATTCATATTCCCAAGGACAAAAGGACAAAGTTGGATCCTTCAGATAAGAAGGGTATATTTGTCGGATACAGCAAAACATCAAAGGCATATATAGTATATGTCCCTGGATAAAAAAAGATTGAGATCAGCAGAGATGTTATCTTTGATGAAGATGCAGTTTTTTGCAAATCAAAAAGAAATCATGTAGATGAGGTACATCATGAAGAACCTATAACTTCTAAAGTACTAGATACAAAAGAAGAGCTTGTACTTGAGAATCATGATACGATGGAGCCTCAAAAACTTATTGATTCACCCACAAAAGTGATTACATATCAGAGAAAACCAGGTTGGGCTCGTGAACTCATTCAAGATGTAGAAAGGTATGGCGCCCCAAATAAGACTTTCAGAGAAAGTAAAAGACCTCGAATATATTCCAACTATGTTGCACTTGTGACTAACATCATTGATGTGGAACTTTCCAGCTATGAAGAAGCCGCTGAGAAGAAAGTGTGGCAGGATGCCATGATTGAAGAATATCAATCAGTTATGAACAATGATGTTTGGGACATAGATCTGAGACCAAAAGAAAAATTTGTGGTAACATCTAAATGGTTATACAAAATCAAGCATGTTGCGGATGGTAGTATTGAGAAATTCAAAGCAAGGTTTGTAGCTCGTGGCTTCTCTTAGAAAGAGGGAATAGATTACGAAGAAACCTTAGCTCCTATGGCAAGATACACTTCCATTAGAGCTACTATAGCTATAGCTGCAAAGATGGGATGGAAACTGCATCAGATGGATATAAAGACTGTTTTTCTGAATGGTGTGATAGAAGAGGAAGTGTATGTGGAGCAGCCACAAGGATTTGAAACACATGGCAGTCAGACACATGTGTGCAGATTAAAGAAAGCCTTGAATGGCTTGAGGCAAGCACCTAGGACATGGTATGGAAGAATTGATCATTTTCTGATGAGCTTGGGCTTTATCAAGAGTAAAGCAGATTCCAATCTCTACTATAAGATTGAGAATGATGATCAGGTGATCTTACTATTGTATGTGGATGATCTATTTCTAACAGGAAATGAAAAGTTCATCACTGATTGCAAGAAGAAGCTTGCTTCATAATTCGAAATGAAAGATCTGGGTCAAATGCACTATTTCCTAGGTCTGAAGTGTGTCAGAATCCAGGTGAGATTTGTCTTAGTCAAGGAAAATATGTTGTGGAAATTCTAAAGAGATTTGGAATCATGCATTGTAAATCCATGACTACACCTATGACGACAAATCCAAAGTTATTATGTGATACTTTATCAGAAAAAGTGGATGCCACTTTGTATAGGCAAATGATTGGTTCGTTGATGTATTTAACGAATACAAGGCCAAACATATGTTTTGTTGTGAACAGTTAAGTTAGTATATGGTTGAACCTAGACATGTTCATTTGATCGTAGCAAAACATGTGATGAGATACTTGAAAGGTACCATTGAGTATGGTATCAACTATGATGCAGATTGTGAGTTCAGACTACAGGGATACTCTGATTCAAATTGGGTTGGTAGTGTCACAGATCGTAACAGTACTTCAGGATGTTGTTTTAGTTTGGGATCAGGTATGATCTCATGGTTTAGCAAGAAGCAAACCAATGTTGCGCTCAGTACAACTGAGTCAGAATATATGGCAGCATGTACTGAAGTTGTATGGCTATGGAAACTAGTTTCAGGATTATTTGATATTGACTTAGATGCTACTAGTGTTTGTTGTGACAATCAGAGTTCCATAAAGTTGTCAGTGAACCCCATGTTTCATGACAAATCAAAGCATATTGGAATCAAGTATCATTTTATCCATGATGTGGTAGAAAAGGGAGCAGTGAAGCTTCATTATGTGGCTACCAATGAGCAGGTTGCAGATGTGGTAACCAAACCTCTGTCAAAGGTGAAGTTTGAGTACTTCAGAGACAAACTTGGACTAGTCCCTCGTAAGAGGGAGTAAAGAGCTCCATATGGGATTCTGGTGACAGTAGCGGGGCAAGTCATTTACAGGTAGGATGTGGGTTATTCTATTTTATTCTTATCCAATATGAAAAAGGATTGGCACTGAGTAAGACAGTTCTTGGTGAACTGTATAGCTTCCTCTAGCATATGGCTAGTAGGACAATTCTTGGTGAACTGCACAAACAGTTCTTGGTGAACTGAGTGAATAAAAATCCTGTAATGACAGCAATGTGCTCACCAAAGATCCTACTGATCCCAATGCTAGCTATGGATACAAAACTCCTCTCGATGAATAGATTCTACATGGATCAACAAGTCAATAGCCAAGTAAAGACAAATGGATGTAACTGTTGGTACTAGGAAAATACCTTCCTTGCTAAGAGGGAGTGTTGAATTATATAGCTTTGGAAGCTATTTTCCCTAGTGTAACTCACCATGTAAATAAAGTTTTGATATAGTGTTAACTTTATGTCAAGCATCAAACACGTGACAAGTGTCAACCTTATGCCAAGACAACCATATGACATGTGTCAACCTCATAGCACCTCTATGACGGTTGCTTAGGGAGGTTGTAGTGGCTAGCTTAGGGAGGCTGCTTAAGAGGGTTGCTTAGGATGGTTGGAGTGGCCAACTTAGGGGAGTTTCTTAGAGTGGTGGTATGACAGTTGTATAACAGTTGTCATACAATCCTAAGACAGCAATTTAGGGCAGCCTCTAGAAGAGATAAATGAAGTGACCTTTGGGAGCATTAGGAGGTGGCTCTTGGGAACTTTAGGAGGTGGCTCTTGGGAACTTTAGGAGGTGACTCTTGGCAGCCAAAGGAGGGCAGGTATGACAGTTGTTATACAGTTGTCATACATTCTTAGGGGGCTGCTTAGGGAAGCCAAACCAACCTATAAAAAGGGGCATTCACTTACCATTTACATACCTTTGTTTTGTTGGAGTCTTCTGTTGAGGGAAGGCATCTATTTGCTGAAGTATTTTCTGTTGGTATATGACTAATATCTACTGGAATTTTCAGCTGGTATATGGTTGCTAGTTGTTGGAGTCTTCTGCTGGTATATGGCAGCTAGTTGTTGAAGTATACTGCTGATACAAGCACTCTACTCTTGTTGAAGTCTTATGTTGTGCCTTGCTGATATAAGGCTGCTACAAATACTATGTTAAAGCTGCCATAACTCTGCTACAGCAAGAAGGAAAGTCAATTATCTTTTGGTCAGTTTGTCAAGCTGTTACTATAAGTGTTAGTTCAACTATTTGTGAAGTTTGTAAGTGTTGAAACAGACGTATTGTTTCAGCCCTCTGAGTCCTAGCTAGTTACTCTAAAGTCTTGTACTAGTATTGTACTTTGTTGAAGAATCTAAAGAGAAGTTTTGGCTGGGTTTTCTACCCCAACAAGGTTTCCAAGGGTATACTTGTGTTCTCTCTCTGATTGTCTCACTTTCAGTAATCCTGAAATATGCAAGATGTATTGGTATGTTGGCTGTATGCTGTAAATTTTTAAATTTACCTACATGCATCAGTTTTTCAACAGTTGTAGCATCCACAAGACATTCAAGAGAGAGATAGAGCAGAATGCCCAAGTATGGGCGGAAATTTCAGCCATATAATGTAATTCTCAAGTGAGAGTTATGATAGAATGACAATGGGCTGACCTCTATTTATATGAGGTCACCTAAAAGTTAAAACCCATTTGTCCACTTTTTGAAAAGTCAACACCAAATTAGAGAGGTTGACATCCCTATTTGACTTTTACAACTTAAAATTAGAAATTGACAAAATAAATTTCCCCTTCTAGGGGTGACGTCATGCCCTAAAGGGTGATGTTAGGCCTCTTAGAGAGATGTTGGAACCTTTGGTGAAGAATGTTGGGCCTCCAAAGGCCATAAACCATGCCAACAAGTGTCATAATGCATGCCAAGTGTCATAATGCTACATCACCATCAACCATGAGAACCCCATCAAAAACCCTAAGCCCATGTGATGTCTAGGGCATAAAGTGTGACATTTTATGCCTTCCAAGCCCAACATTGGAGTGCAAGGATCTGGAACATCGTCACTGTTATCCCCTAGCCTAGAGATAACTAAGGAGATCACGTCTCGAGGCCCACAGGTCCTAGACATGGAGTACCAAGAGCCAAACTACTTGAGCATGGCCCCAGAGGGCCCCTCTTTTCTTCAGTGTAGTCCATTTATCACCACCAACAGTATCCATCCCACCAGCCTAGTCCTGAAGTAGCGATGGGTCTTTCTCCATGAGGTAATGAGTCCGTGTATCATGGTATGTATCGCTAGGATTTTTGAAGCACTTGAATATGTTGTATTGAATCCTTCTTCATTTCATCACATTTGCTTGGAAATTACGCTATTTGTCTCGTTTATACCTGGAAGGGTAACATGGTGCCCTAGTAAGTTGGTTTCCCTTTAGGATGCTTTGCTACTGGGTGGGTCTGTGAAAAGTCATCGTCAGTTCCCTCCATACTTACGATTTTCCATCTTATTAGTTCCATCTCCCCTATCCTTGTTTGGGCATTGGGATTGGCTACACTAGGAAGGGTTGTACCTTACCTTGTGGGAAGAAGGCGCTAAAGGCCCAGAGGGTAAAAATACCTGGCAAGAGTTAAAAGATAATGTTGAAACCTTCGAGATGCTTCACCCAGGGATCCTCGAGAAAGCAGTGAAAAGCTTCTCAATAAGAAAAGGGACCCATAAGATACATAAACACTCAAGGTACTAGTTGTAGGATAGGAGGTCTCATCACGAGCCGACCTATTATGACCATGGGCATGTAGCGGTATGACACTACCACCTATCTGCTCACCAAAACAGGGTAGTGGCTCTTGGTGGGATAGTCAAGAAAAAGGGGATCTCATCACGAGCCAACCTTCTCATTTCCGTGAAATGTTTGTGGATAACGCTGTCACCTCTGATCATCAAGCCAAGACAATGGCCCTCAAGTCTTCCCTTCAAGCACAAAAGCAAAGGATCAAAAGAAATAAAGCTAAGAATAAAAGCCAATGAATGGGATAGGAAACAATTGCATTTATGACAACGTGCAGCTTGCCCTCTACAAAGGCACCCACAGGTAAGACTTTACATTTCCCTGTTATTACATGCACCCCATGCCCAAATTCTTACCCTATGCCACCTCATACACTTACATGACTTGAATTAGATCCCACTTGGGAAGCACCCCAAACTTAAGAAAAGCTAGCCCAATAGGACACCCTGAGACCTTCTCCAAACCTAACTTGTCAAGTTGCATAACATCTTTGAGCATTTCTCTGGGTTAAGCGGGGTTTAATGCACATGTTTGGGTAATTTAATTATTGAATGTGATTTACATGCTATGATCCCCGTGACTTATGAACCCCTGGAGGGCGTACTTCTTATTGTTGCAGGACCTTGCCCAGTGGACAGGTACACATGAGGGAATGATTAGCTCAGACCTTCATGGGGGTTTAAAGCTCACAGATGGATGTTGCAACCCTAGCCAGGTGTAAGAAGAAATTGAAGATTTGCACTAGGAAAAAGAAGGGTGTTGCCTTTGGAGGCACCATCGCAGACCTAGACCTAGGGGGACCTTGCTCTTCCACATGGACGTTGGCCCTTGAGGGCCCTGGATGTCACCATCATGACCCTCGATGTCTTCCAGAGCTAGGGTTTTCATTTTGGAGACATTTATGAGCCTAGTGGCAAATGTGGGCATCATCTGGGGCCTCTAGAGGCCAAGCGCCTGATATTTTAGGCTCAACATTCCACCTTTAGGCCTCAACGTCACCCTAGAAGGGCATGACGTCACCCTTGGAGGTGTCTTTAGATGCTAATTAATTTTTCTTATGTCAAAATTGAATTTTATTGTAAATTGGCCAGGTCGGCCTTAGTTTGACCTGAAAATTAATTAAAGGTCAAAATTTTGTATAAATAAACATAAAGTACTCTCATTTTTACATCACAATTCACCTCTCATAGGAGGGGGGACTGAAATGTTTTCCCTAAAGGTGTTATTGGCTGAAATTACCAAGGCGCACTTGCTTGGAGGCTATTTTGGATGCATTTTGGATCATTTCTTGGTGAAATTTTGGCAAATCTAGGGTTTTTGCGCTTGATTATTCTTGGTGAGGTCAGTAAATCTGCAATTTTCATTTCATGATAAATGTCTATGGTATGTTTACTTGTTCATATGTAAGATTATGAAATTGCTTGCTTGGAACCCTAGTAGTAAGAAACATAAGGTGTTTCTTTCTTGCTCTTTATTTTGCTAGTTTTGCTTAAGAAGATCTTGTCTAGACAAACTTCTAGAGCCCCAAAGTGCTAGCACTTTAGAAGTTTTGTCGAGTTCTTATTGCATTAAATATTTTTCAAAAGTCTAAGGATAGCAGAAATCACTAGGGCCAAGAAGTGCCTACACCTTAGGTGAACCTTCTCTTTGAGGCTTGGTGCTTGAGAACTTAAGGTACTACTTCTCAAGCTTCCACCTTGTTATCTTTTAGACAAGTATAATCATTGTTGTCTCTCCAAATTAATGTGCTGATATAATTGACTCCATAAACCCTGAAGGCACTAGTCTCCTGTGTCTCTTTTGTTGGAAGGTTGATCAAACACACAAACACTATTCTCTTAAGCTATTACTAATTAAATCTAACACTAATTTAGCCTAGATCGCTAACTTTCTTCTTGTTGTTATAAATGTTTGCTACAGCCATCTAACTGCAGCCAATTTTCTGCATAATTGACTTTGAATGCTAGCTAAACACTTCAGAAGTTGCTTATGACATTCGATTATCATTCTGCTTAGTAAATGCTATATTTTCACTGTCTTTTCAAGCAATTTTAAAAAAAAATTATTGCAGTTGGTACAATTTATTAATTGTTGTAGAAGGAAGTGAAGACCAAGTGGATGATCATGGATGCCATAAAGGATGATTTCATCCCTCATATATCCGAGAAGAAGATGTTAAAGGAAATGTTTGTGCCCAGGAAGCCTCTATCAGAGTGAGAACATAAATAGGAAGATGATATGGAAGAACAAACTCAGATCCACAAAAGATGGCTAGATCAAACACAGTCACTAGTTAACTTATGAAGGTCACACAAGTTCGTGATCTACTTGCAGTAGTTGGGGAGAAGGTTGCAATTGCAAATCTAGTGAACATGGCACTGAATGAATTACTAGGTTCATGGGAACAATTTGTCAAAGATATTTGCATTCAAGAGAACCTTCCTAACTTTGCAAGGTTGTCGGATGACTGTATCAAGAATGAGACTCAAACGGAGTCACATGCAAACAAAAAAGGCAATGATGAGAACCTAACCCTATTTGGTCAAATAACCACAAAGGTAAAGTACCCAACAAGGGTAAGGGAAAGACTAAGGACTCAGCCTCACAACCAAGAAAGAAGGACTTGAGCAAAACCAAGTGCTTCATTTGTCATAACCATGGTCATTATCCATCATAGTGTCCAAAGAAGAAGAATGGTAAAGAGAAACCGCAACAGAAGCAGGCAGTAGTCTTTGCAGAAACTCAAGTGAACGAGTTTGTTGCCAAGTTCGAGAAGCATTTCTTGATGGTATCCTACCCTTCTACTAGCACAGTTCCAAGGAATGCGTTGTATGTGGAAACTAGAGCAAGACTCAGGAGTATTGATTGAGCCTAGTGATGATGTCAGGTACCCAGTAGCAGGACTTGTTATTATTCCATTCCATCTCGACTTAGGTAACTCTGTCAAGTTTGACAATGTATTTATTGTTCCAAGTCTCGAGAAGAACTTGCTTTCGGTTTCTGCAATGGAGGATAAGGTCTTTGTAGTTGAGTTCAAGAACCAGCAAATCCGCAACAACACAAAGGGATCTAGCCCAGATACAACTTAGATAAAAGAGGTTAGAGAAGGTAATCTTTACAAGTTGCGGGGTGAACCTATTCAAGCCCTAGTTTATAATAGTGGAAACGTGTGCGAGTTATGGCACAACAGGATGGGGCACCTACATCACAGGTCGTTCTCGATCTTGAGGGAGATAGTCACAAGTATTCCAAAGTTCAATATTGATCAACACGATGTATAGAGAGGGTGCATGCTTGGCAAGCATGCCAAGGCTCCTTTCCCAAGCAACAAGCATAGGTCTAAGGAGATTCTAGACCTAGTGCATTTGGATGATTTTGGACCGATGTCCGTAGCATCAATTACAGGAAGCGTGTACTATGTTTCCCTCATTGATGACTCCTCTCACAAGACATGGATCTACTTCCTCAAGACCAAGCATAAGGTCTTTAGCAGGTTTCAATCTTTCAAAGCTCTAGTTGAAAACCATGATTCATGTCCAAGACTTGTCAATGTTTCTTTGAGTGGAGGCATGCAACACAATAGTCTACATCCAGAACCAATCTCCTCATCGTTAGAGTTTAAGCTATTATTAGGTTTCTTTTCAATTTACTAGATAACCATAGCATAGAAAGGATCACTGAGAGAAACACAATCACAAGAGACACATCATTTATCCTGGAAAACCCTCATGGGGGAAAAAACCAAGCAAAAACTTCCTTAATATAAATAGTCGATACAATGCCAAGACAATAAACCAAACATTAGAGAATATCCTCTCCCAAGTACTGCTCCTCTCTCTCTTCCTTCTTCTCCAACTGCAGCTACCAAACTTGCACTCTGGATGATCGAATGAGTGAGTGAACAAATGAGGCGTTGGCTTCCTTTATTTATACAAACTGGCAAGTGCTAAAAGGAGGTGTCTCTTCACTGACAGGGCCGACTTCTCTTTCTGGATGGTTACAACCACTTTAATTTGCCTGGGGGCCGACTTCTTAATTTACATATTACATTTAGGGTTTGACCAATCCGCAAAAGGGGATTTGGTCATTTACAATGCCCGACATGATCAATCCACAAAAGGGGATTGATCTAATGAATAATACATCAATAATAAATAGAATACTCTTTGTAGTTACAATATTTCAACACTCCC
>ML805621.1:263273-300968 GCA_009831015.1 Picea engelmannii
TGAATATATATATATTTTTATATATATATATAAAAACGCTCCGGAGACGCTTCGCTCCCGACCATTTTTTGAAAAATGCGCTCCCGCGCTCCCGCTTCCCGCTCCCGCTCCCGCTTCGCTCCCACGCTTCGGCAACACTGATCTCAACTATAGTCATCAACTTGTCATATGTACCTTTGAACCTTACTAATCTTGATTAATCAAACTCGGAGCCTTGTCCTCAAGAATGAGTGCTTTCTTTTCTTCCAGGTCCCCTTCACTCAAGTGACGAGTGTTGTCTTCAACCTGTCTGCTATACTAAGACAATACGCTATCTTGACAGAACGTTAGGTTAGAGGGTAAGCTCTATGATCAACTTTTAATTCTTCTAATAATTTGATCATAGCTTCAACATGCAACATTGATCAAGATAATTTCATAACAAATAGATGCATATTAGAATAATCACACCTAGGTTGCATCATTCCTCTGAATGTGTTGGAACTTGAGATCCTTCTGGATCTATGGCAAGAGATCCCTTCTCCTGCAAATACTCTTTAGCGTTTAACCATTAAACATATGTGAGTACATACCTCTGATAGCATTTGCAGGTAGTGGCTCCATTTGGTAGCAGCAGTAATCATTACCAACTCTTAAGAAAACTTCAAGGGTGATTACAACTGGTTCTATGGTTGCAACTGCAACTGCAACTGCAACTGCAACTGCAACATAGGGTTTTATGAGGAAACCCTAATTTTTCAAACTTCGAATTTTGACAATCTGATCCAGGGGATAGATGTGCTAAGCTGAGGCAAGTTAGCTGGTGCAGTCAAAATTTCGAAAATCCAACTTTTACCCCCTCAAACTTGATCTGCGGATTTCTGGACTGGTGCTTCTGGTTTTCTAGTACTTCTAGTACTCTGGTACTTCTGGTACTCTGGTTTTCTGGTTTTTTGGTACTTTGTGAAACTAGGGTTTCACTTTTCGGGAGATCCAGCCACTGAAAAGGTGCGCTAATGATGCCAAATTGATCCTTAGGGAAGGGCGCAACTTTCTAGGTAGTTTTGGAGCTGAAAAGCTTCACTTTTGAAAAACCCTAATTTGCAGGTAATGACAACAGTGACGTTTTTCTCTTGTGAAATATGCTTCCTTCAACTTGGCTCTCATACCATGTTAATGTTTAAGCCATTATTATAGATATTTGCATTTCATTAGATAATAATAGCATAATCCAAGATCACTGAGAAATACACAATCACAAGAGACACAGCATTTATCCTGGGAAACCCTCTAGGGGAAGAAAACCCAGCAAAAAACTTCCTTAATATAAATAGCCAATACAATGCCAAGAGATCTCTATGCTAAAACAGAAAGTCCTCTCCAAGATATGCGCCACTCTCTCTCTCCTTTGCCGGTAACAGATCAGAACTTGTCTCTCAAACTGAGCAAGTGAGTTGTGTCTAAGTGAGGCACTAGCCTCCTCTATTTATACAAGTCTGGCACATGTGAAGTGTCTCTTCACTGGCAGGGCCGACTTCTCAATCTGGGTGGGTAAACCCACCTTTATTATATTTCTGGATCTCTTTCGTAACTGTTGGGGCCGACTTCTTATTCTGCCTATTATATTTTTCATTTGACCAATCCGCAAAAGGGGATTTGGTCCTATTACAATAACCGACACGATCAATCCACAATGGGTATTGATCCTATGAATAATATATCAATAATAATAAGAATACTCTTTGCAGTTACAATATTTCAACATTCTAGACCAGCATAACAACCTCCAAGTGATGAGGGGGAGGCAGCATCCCCTTCCACTCCAGTCAAGAGACTTTGATGGTTCACCCAAACATTGAGGGATGCACAAGAGTTTCCTAAGAGCACATTTCGAGAGAGAAGACCTCCAAAAAAGTTTCCAAACTAAATGGAATCAATGTCTAGCATTCTAGATTCCAAGCTTCCCAACATTCAAGAGGCACCAAACCGATAGGTATGGCAGGATGCCATGGTGGATAAGTACACCTCCATCAAGAAGAATGATGTTTAGGACATAGTGCCAAGACCAGAAGGGAAGTTAGTAGTGTGTTCCAGGTCCCACTACAATTAATAATTAATTTAATTAAAGTAAAGTCTCGAGGTAGAAGGCTTCAAACGACTTCCACACGTCTAGACACTTAGACCTGCATGGAAATACCTCTCTAATGCTACAAACATCAACAGACTTGTCATTCCTTTTTCCCTTGACCTAGCCTACCTCGTCAAGTGACCAATATAGGGGGTCGTAGACTTGCCCTTAGCTTGCTATAAGATCCTTTGAAGTCACAAGGGAAGCCTCCCTTCTGTTGGATCTCTTTCCATCACTAAAACGAGGGAAGTTCTTCCCTAAATGACAGTGGCAATTACTTCCAACTGTTATGCAAGTTTAGCATCTTGTGAAGGCTTTGCACAAGTGCTAGATTCTATGATAACACTTGCCAAAATCAATTTTGAGGAAAGTCCTTTTCGACCTATTTCTCTTTACCATTCCATGTTTTCCCAGGATGTGATTAGGCCATCTAAGATGAAACTTTGGTTATTGAAACCAATATGCTTGTCTCTTATCGATGTTATGGCCTTAAATGGGTTCACCGAGACTTTTACTAGCACCATAGAGCACACAATAAAAAGTGATGGGCCTCCACTCTCACCCTTGATCTCTTTTCAAACCTTTAGGGATTGGTTCCATTAACCATGCATTTAATTATTCTCCATTATTAAGGCTTCTAAACATTCTTTACATTTTTGAAAAAGATCAATCTAATCTCGCCTTTACATGATCAAGGGACATGATTCATTCCCTCCAAAATAAATCACTTAAAATATTAAAGTACAATTTCACTTTATAACATAAGTGCACTTTATGAAATAAAGTCACTTTAATATTAAAGGTACACTTAATAAAAAATCACTTTAATAAAAGAGTCACTTTATTACAACTTTATAAAAGTCCATTATAAAGTCAAGTGCCTAGTAGTGTAAATACAAGGTCACTTCCGCATACAAGAAAAAACATGCGGAGTACCTCTCGAGCTATAAAAGCTAACATTCAAGGCATGGAAAATGAAAAGTTCATAGGCTTAGGTTGATTGACCTATGATTTTTACATATTTCTATGGTCAATTCTTGGGATTGGTTCAATTAACCATGCATTTAATTATTCCCCATTATTAAGGCTTCTAAACATTCTTTACATTTTTGAAAAAGATCATTTCCAAGAATTGACCATAGAAATATGTAAAAATCATAGGTCAATCAATCTAAGCCTATGAACTTTTCATTTTCCATGCCTTGAATGTTAGCTTTTATAGCTCGAGAGGTACTCCGCATGTTTTTTCTTCTATGCGGAAGTGACCTTGTATTTACACTACTAGGTACTTGACTTTATAATGGGCTTTTATAAAGTTGTAATAAAGTGACTCTTTTATTAAAGTGATTTTTTATTAAGTGTACCTTCTAATATTAAAGTGACTTTATTTCATAAAGTGCACTTATGTTATAAAGTGAAATTGTACTTTAATATTTTAAGTGATTTATTTTGGAGGGAATGAATCATGTCCCTTGATCATGTAAAGGCGAGATTAGATCTTGGCCTTTGGATTTAAGGATGGGGAAGGTGAAAAGACACTTGGAAGGTGAAAGGTCACCTTCGAATTATAAAAGAATGCATTGGGTAGTGTGTAAGACACAATGAGAAGAAGAGATTGAGAGAGAGCTTGAGAGAGGAAACTGAGCAGCAAATTTTTAGCACAGATTTCAAGGGAGATTGGGCACATATCACAAGGAGGAATTTATGTTTAGGAGCAGCTGAGTTTTGTTGCTGAAGACAGGCCATACTGTACGGATCCATACATGTCATACAACAGCAAGTTTGTGCACAGAAATCGAGGCAAGTGTGGGCACAATTTTCGAGGTAGCTTTTGGTGAATTTTCTGTTGGAGGCCGGTCGTACAGGGGGGAAGATACAGAAGCCTGTTGTGGGCAAAAAAATCGAGGTGCTGATTTCAGCAAGGCCATACAACTGTACAGATTTGGAACAATTTTCCATGCAACAAGTTTGTGGCACAGATTGTGTTTGTAAGTGATTCTCTTGGCTGCTAAATGTAATTTTGTTGCTGATGTACTTTCCTGAAGTTAATAAAATCTCTCTTTAAGTTTCCCCACATTGGGGTTTTCCCTAGCCAGTTGCCTAAATTTCTGAGTATTACATGGATGTGTAATTGTTGTTCATTGTGTTCATTCCGCTACAAAAGTGCTTGGCAATGTGTATCTCTGCTCATAATAATTTCTGAATGTGAGTTTATACATTTCAGAGTTCCTAGATGACAGTTATCTCTAGGTTGCTAAGTGTATGACAGAATTTGTGCATGTTGATTTTGTCATTAAATTTCTACATTGAACTACTCCAAATAACTCATACAAGTCTCTGGGAGCCATTCTCAACTTCAAATTTGATAATTAAATAGGCTAGAAATGTATACATTACATTCATGACGACAACCTCGCCACTTAGAGAAATTTTGAAGAAACAAACGTTATAAGAAACTAACCTTTGCATTCATACATACCCAATAAAGGTCACCATCAAAATCGCCATTAGCAATCTCATCTGTTGTCGACCGTGGCCCTTGAGTTGAGAAAAAAATTCCAAACTTTGAATCACCAACTACTTTCCCAATTTCCTCAACATATGTTGCCTTACAAACATGTATGTCCCCAAAATGTAATCCAGGATTCCTATACACCAACACCTTACCAGATATTTGCCCATGATCCCTACAACAAAAGGAAAGGTTTAAATGGTTAGGGACACACAACAAAAGAAATCACAAATGTTCTAACATGAAACGAAAACTAACACAAATGGAACTTGTAAGTATAATCATATTCTCATACCATTCGTGATCTAAAATTGTATACTAAGAACTTACAAAATGATACAAACTTCGTTCGGTTCAAGTTTTCCAGTAGGATCAGCAGTTCCCATTAAATAATAAGAGTCCTCTAAAGGGACCCTCCCTTCCTTAAACTTCTTTATTTCCATGCGCATAAATTGTTTCAACCGATGTTGCAAGAATGGTTCATACAAAGGAATTCCACATGATAACATTCTAAGACACACATGGTCTTCATCTACATCTTTATACTGCCTTATAACTGCAAAACAGAAGTTTAAAGAAAACTAGATAATTAATCACAAAACTTACAACCATGTACCATGCACCTGTTATTGAATTCTAACCTACCTAAAAAATCATTAAAATTAAAATGTTAAAGAAAAAACTAACAAAAAGAATCTTTCAATGTTGAGCTCTTGCAAAGGTTAATAAAACATATAATCAATAGTCATTGCCCATTCTAAATTGTTTTCAAACACAATGCTACAAGTGAAGCTTGATTTCTTTTCAATACATTTATCATGCGAAGAATAAATATACCTTTTGCATACAAAGAATAAAACACCACATTAAAATATGAGAAAGGAGGAACTACTCATAAAATTATAATATTTTCTCCAAATTTACCAATAAAAATTACATAAGCATATCTTACGATTCAAAATACCTTTCAAAGCTTTTCTTTCATCTTTAAGTTCATTCTGTATTTTATCTAAAGCAGTGATTACATGCTCAACGAAGAAATCTTTTGGAACCCCTCCATAATTAAGCAATGCGATCAAATATCTTGAAAGAGATGCTGTGTTTGGCTTATAACTGTTTAAAACAATAACAACAAAACAATACGGTAACAATTAGTATAATTATATTTGCATCTAATTACTACAATAACAAGTATATGCATGTACTTTTCCCATTTACATATATATCCAAATATATGTAGAACTAATAGTTTTCATAAAATCCAAAAACTAAACAATAAGGGGCCAATAGACAAGCAGGAATCAATAACAAAACAGCATGTGGTTTACAGCTTCGGCCTGGAGCACTAAAACATAGAATTTCAAGGTATGACAATTGCGGTTAAGGAAGATCTATTTGCCACCAGACAAGGCATGAGAACCAATAAACAGAGAAAACCCAAAAGATAGTTTTTTTCTCATATAGATGAAATTTGGACCACTCACGAGTCATCATAAAACCCTGTTCTTTGACTAAATAATTTGTTTATCAAATATATATCATCACCTTTGTAATGAGAAGTCCCAAGTAATTTGATAATTGTTAAATGTTCATGTTTGACTCTGACAGTTAATTTATTGCTATCATGTTGCCTCTTCAAGCTCATTTCTTTAATTCACAAAATATAATGCTTTTCACTCCTTTCATTCTTATCGTGCACCATTGAAGCCACATTTCCAGACCAAAGAAAAGTCATGGAAAAATCGTTAAAATCTCAAAAACAATGATGTGACAACCACTTAAGCATATATTGACAAAAGGTTCAAGTAAAAAATTTCCTTATTATTAGAAGAAGCATCTCCAATAACAACAGCAAACAAATGCAACCACTTAGCACAAGACATCGCAATCTAACATAAACAGTTTTCGTATGAAAAAGAAATCTAGCCACATTCCAACATTTCTTGCACCATGAAAATTCCCAGATCATGTGTGATCTTTATAGACCATGTTGGGATAACAAAATACCTATACATGAACTACTTGGATACCACCATTATTGCGGCAATATCTATTATAGACAAGATTTCATCCGCAACCCAACAACTTTAACCTCAGATCACAACAACTTACATGCAGGACCACCTTCTGCTCACCACCAAAATTACAGAGATAAACGATTTAGTCGCGAAGTCTACCAACAATCCATAAGACAAGCACATAATCTGAAGTCCAAGGTGTTACACCTCTTAATGCATCAGAGGTAAATTTGTGATTTTCATCACATGACAGGGTTTTCAAGGGTGACATACTGGGATGCTGATGGGCCTGAAATATACACTTCTATTTTGCTTGGAGATAGTGCATTTTGGTTGACCATGTTGATGATTATGCATACTCTTACTTCATCATGATGTTGCATGGGATGTTGCACGTTGATTCAGTGGCTTATCTTGATACTTAGTTCTCTCTGCATGGTTGCACCTGATGCCCATATTGATAGTGGTGACATGTTCTTTGGGGATATGACATGTCATTGATGGTGGTCGATCTATTGGTACTCTTCACACTTGCATTCCTTTTCATGATGGACCAGCTTGCTTCATGATGATGATTGCAACTTGCCTTACATGAATTATCTTGGCATCTATATACTTGCACATTTGTATGAGGCCTAGTCATTGCATTTGATACTATATGATATGATGTCACTCTTATGTTGGACCAACATGACACTAGAGATGTCTATCATGCTTTGATCATGACGATTGATGAGATGGACAATTATTTCCACGGAGTGCACACCCCCTTTCCATATGGATTGCATGCATGCTACTTAATGTTTTTCATGGAGCAACCTAGGGTTTTGAGGCTAACTTGGCATGGTTTTGGCACTTGAGTATGATCTATGAGCAGTGCTCCACTTCTCTCATTGAAGGCTTCATGACATATACAATTGGAATATTTTGAGAAAGTCCCTTGCCTTGTGAATCGTGACTATGCCTTGGCAATTGTGACATGTGACAGATCTTGCCTAGGGCATTGCAAACCATGCATCCGAAGTCCTAACATTCCATGGGGCGTTGTGTTGTTGCTTAGGGCATTGTGACATGCATTGGGAACACTGAATCTGCCTAGGGCGTTGGAGGAGCTTTGTCACAAGTTTTGCATGATGATGTTCCTTCAATAGATACGGTATCCGCAAAGGCTTAAGATTCAAGTGGCTTTCAACATATTCATCAGAAATGATGGCATTATACTTCTTGGTGAGAGCACCAAAGGATTTGGTGTTCAGTTTTGGTGTACCTCGGGAAGTGGTTCCTGTTATCGCACAATTTGTAGTTGGGTCAAATGGCTATAAGATAGAGGTACAAACTGGCGTAACAGGAACCTATCCCACCCAATGTCACCTCGATGGGAAGGTTCTTTCTTTTTAGGGAGGTGAGGCCCAGGGGAGACGTCCCTGATAACCTGGGGTTTCGAACAGGCAAAAGTTAAAAGGACAAAGGTAAAGTTCCCCCTTCATAGGTCACCACCAAAACAGATAGTCCCGGCTAAACAACCAATAATAAAGTGAATCCCCAATGAACAACACCTGCCTGGAACAAAGCAACAGCAAACCAATGTATGCAAGCTATAATTCAAAGGGTTAGTACTTCATAAGACTATCTGATATTTAAATAAGCAATTATGGCAAAATGTGCTTGAAATGAAAACACAGCAACACAACTTGCAGCAAATAAACCATCAAACTCAGAACAATCACAACGTGATAAAGGAGTTCACCCCCCTACGGGCTACATCTCCTTGAGCCTCCATAATGGACTTGGCTCTCTGGGATTAATTAGTCAAAAGTTCTTTTACAAGTTGTTGCTCAACTCCAATGGAAAAACAAACTGTACCATTGAGATCAGAACACATAAAAACCCCAAAAACGACTAAAAGAACTCTGAAAACGGATCATGGCTCATCCGAGCATGACCTCTTCTACATGTGGCCATAAGCTTCCCTGAGCTTCTCTTTGGCAAAAACACCTATAAAAGTCCTCAAAAGCCTCTGAAACCTGTCCCAATGTGTTCAGAGCATAACAATTAGCCAAACATGATATTTAAATCACAGAAAACTGACATAGGCTCACCAAACCATGTCCTCGATCAAAGAGGGCTTCAAGCTCCCTGGAGCTTCCTGAAACTTCAATGGTGAAAAACTTGCTGAAGAAGTCTTCAAATGGCTGTAAAAACGGCACCAATGGATCCAGCACGTCCAAAAAACCCTGGCTGGGCTTTTACGGCACCTCAATCGACCAAACGATGAAGAAGTTAGGCCTCCTCCATTTTTCTCCTTCAAGCTTTGCTGGAACTGGTTCTACAAAACGCACCTCTGTGTGCATGAACCTGGAACACGCTCCAAAACGCGCATTTAAACCCAGCACCGAGCGGTTCCGAAAACGATCCAAACTATAGGACGGTTAGGGCGCCTCCAGCCCCCAACCGCCTAGCACTCGAGCACATGAAGGCATAAAACCTCGGGCTAAAACAAAAAGTGCTAACGGTTTTAAAAACCGTGCCAACCGTTACAAAACTGTGGTAACCACTGTAACCAATACCCGCGCGCTCCATGTTCAAACCGTCGGTCGTATGGTTCAATAATAGAACCACGGGTTCACCCGTTTCAAACCCCGCGCTATATATAAAATGTGGTCATAAGTGATAACCAAACCACGGTGTAAAAATTTATGTGTTAACACAAAGTTCCGCGCACATATATAATGGAACAATGGTTATAACATTACATATTTAATATATGAAATGCGCGCAGTTATTAAAACATTAACACACGGTTACATGTATTGTTCCATGAAACCATGGGTCGGGGCTAAGCCCCGGCCCGCGCCCTTTTCCAAATAAAACAACAAACGACTTTAAATATATGCTTGTTGACATATCAAACAAGAAACAAAGTCGGCATAGTGGTTAGCGGAAGTTTGTGAAGGCGTTGGGCATTGGGGAGGTCACCGGTTCAAATCCGGTCGACCCCAAAACTTTTGAACCCATGACCAAATAGACAAAAATCGGGGTGCCACGTGGCAGCCCTTGATTGGGCCACGTGGCACCTTACCATAAGCCCAAAACATGCCACGTGTCAATACCACATTCGTCCAAATGCTAACCAATAAATGCCTGCCACGTCAACGCTGTACGGTCATGCCACATCATCATCCGTACGGACTGTACGGACTGCCCAGTCAGCATCCATTTTTTTTACTGTTTGGCGATTCGGACAGATCGCGATATCTCTCGCTCCCGACGTCCGTTTGAGATGAAACGAATTGCGTTGGGTTTGTGACGACGAGGGCTACAAACCCATTTGTTTTGAGGCAATTCCGAGAACGTTGATTTTTGGGCTAAAATTTGACCCCTGGTCCAGATTTTGATCAGTTGCGAACAGTGGAACATATCCACCACAGTAGTCCTCATCTACTGTCATACAGTCTTCATAACAAACATCTGATAGCAACCTGCATAGAAACAATGTTATGATATAAACTGATTTGTCTGAGCCAATCTTTCACTCACATCTGTGAGCTTTGAAAGAATATCTGCCTCAAAATAGTGGAACATATCCACCACAGTAGTATATCTCTACTGTCTGGAGACAGGTAGTCTCCATAACAATCATCCGATGCCATCCTGCACAGAAAATATTGTTAAAAGTAAACCGAGTCATCTGGGCCAATCTTTCACTCACGTCTGTGTGATATGAAAGAATATATGCCCTCATCAACAATGGGCTATCTTCCCTATTCTTCTCAAACAAGGAAGAAGCATTGTTTCTGATTTCTGAGCACGGACCATTCCTCACCCTGGGCCATTCTTCCTACACTAATCAAAGTGCACCCTGGACAGAATGTATAAACCCTAAGGAATGTCTGAGTCTGGAACATTCCTCACCCTGGGCCATTCCTCCTACAATAATCAAAGTGCACCATGGAGAGAACGTATAAACCCTAAGGAATGTCTGTCTTAGACCATTCCCCACCCTGGGCCATTCCTCCTACACTAATCAAAGTGCGCCCTGGAGAGAATGTGTAACCCTAAGGAATGTTTGTCCCTGATTGTTGAGCCTGGACCGTTCCCCACCCTGGGCCATTCCTCCTACACTAATCAAAGTGCGCCCTGGAGAGAATGTATAACCCTAAGGAATGACTGTCGAGACCATTTCCTCCGTTAACCATAAGAGGAAAAGACTGTCCTGCATCAACCTCCAAAACGAACCATTCCTCATGTTAACCACAATGAGAAATCATTGTCCGACGAGACCGGCCAGTCTTCTTGAGTAACCCTCAAGAAGAGAGACTGCCCTAGACCACTCCCCATGTTAACCACAATGGGAAGTCGCTATCTATGATACATCAGCAATCAGACTACCTCCCATGTTAACCACAATGGGAAGTCACTGTCCGTCAGAAATCTCAATCCACTTTCCGAACAGGAAAGAATCTGTCCAATCTGCACTATTTTTCAATTACAAAGATAAATAATATTTTCAGTGCTCCCTCCTAATCCGGAGAATCATTTAAGTCACAAAAATAAATGTTTTCAAGAATATTTTTCCATACCTTCTCCTAGCTTGGAAAATCTTCCCTTTCAGCTAAGGGAGTTATTTCCACGGTCCCCATCTTCTCTCGGAAATATGCAAACTTAATTATGGATAGAGGTTTTGTCAGGATGTCTGTTGTCTGCTCATCAGTGGGGATATACTCAAGCTTTACCTCTCCTTCCTAGACTTTATCATGGATACTATAATGCTTGATCAACGGAGGGGTAAGGGAGGCCAATAATACAATGTAGGCCCAATCCCTTACAAGCAATCTACAATAAGCGAATGTAGACCAACACAAATGAAGCGCTTCACTCCAAGGGTACACATGTCATTCTCCAACCTCATGTCATACAAAACAAGATCTCCAAGACAGTGTAGCTACTCAAGGTGTTTCCACACCTCTCCATCATAAGCCTCCAAAAACTCCATCAATCCTATTAAGCAATGTATTCTTCTACGTCAGTTGCCCCTGCAAGAAGATTGTCCCCTCCAAGATGCACAATGCTCCTCCTCGCAAGTAGGGCATTCTCCAAGCAAGTGTACCTCTCCATGTGGCCACAATGAAGGAAGTCTGCCAAGCAAGCAAGACAACTCCAATACCCAAGGGAAGAATACAAAGACAGCACCTAACTAAGGTCAAGCAATCACTGAGCAGGTTGTCTAGACCATCCCAGTCCATCACGAACCATCTACCATCAACCAATCCATCATGAGTGATCTAGGGCTTGAACATACACCATGTAAGCCAAATATTATGAAGCACCACAAACATGGTGTAAACACCTTCGAAGTACCTGTTGTTGCCTTATACACACCTCAGGTCACATGCAAGAAATATTCAATCCACTAGGTGTGTCCTTGGGGGCAAGTCTCGAGTCAACATACTGTCACTCAACACTCGACTCCTTCGTCTAGGCCAACTCCTAATGAAGCCAAGGAAGGTGGTCCCTAAGAAAATAAACTAAGGCTAAGTAATCTATAGCACAAAATAAATCTAGGAGTTTAATGAAAGCAAGAGCAATACAAGTAAATCTATTCTAGCAGCATATAATTCATCAATCACGAAATGGCATATTCATTGATAGCATAAGTAAAATAAGATACATTTAGCCATGAGATACTTCAAGATAAATAGAAGTAATCAAATTGCAAGTACTTGAAGCAAATACTGAAAAATAAAGACTGGAAGTATTATGGACAGTTGCCAATAGTAAGATAGATGTTGTTGAAATAAAAGATATGTTGGAGTGTTCTTGGCAGTTTTATTATTAAAGTGAGTTGCTTAAGTTAGTGAGTTTTATTCGTGCAAACCCCTGTGCATGTAGTTGCAAGAAAGGAAATCTAGCTAAATATTTGGCCCTTTAGACATTATCCCTCATTTGGGTACAAAGGAAAATGTTGGAGGTCTAATGAGGAGAGAACAAATCTCAATAGAGAGTATCCCCCTGACTCCACACACAAGTTCAATGTAGGATCCAAAGTGAACAATAACAACTATCGGATTTCCCTATTATACTAAAGCCACACTGGCCAGTTCCGTTCTAATGGGTTCCCTAGTTCGAACTAGGATCACAGGGGGTTAGACCATACTAGGGTTGTTGAGGGGATCATTTATTTCCCAAATTGAAATTGCAAAAGGAAATCTAGTCTAAACTAATCTAGAAAATGAAAAGTTTGCAATGTGTGTGTGTGTGTTTATTTTATGCTTTGTTTTATCCTTTTAAGTTAGTAAAAATTGAAAGCATATGGGAAGCACCATGAAAATGAGACAAAATACATAGTTCCCCCCAGGGTAGGGTGGATTGAGATCGACGATGTGTAGCCCACTTATTTCCTTGAGGTTACAAAATTTTTTATAAGTGTTTGCGGTCCCTTATAGGTTGGAGACCAACAAACTTATAGAAATAAGAAGAAGAAATGTTAAGAAAGGAAATAAGGTGCCTTGGGTGGTCCCGGAACCTCCGGATCCACGACAATTCGCCAACACCTCCTCTTATTTGCTCACTAAACCTGCAAAAACAGAGAGTAAAAGAGCCACAAGGATGCCCAAAACGCCTTTGGACAACTTGTAAAAAAGTGTTAGACTTGAACCAAAAAAATGCTAAATGAAATGTACACTGAGACTAGTAAATTACAACTAAAAGAGCAAGCTCCCTTAGTGTCTTTTCTTTGTTGTTCAGAAGAGCAAAGAATTGGCACTAAGATTGCCAAATATGTAAATGAGAGCTCTTGAAAAATGAACTACCTTTAGCCTTTAAAATTTTGAAAAAAAAAAGTGTGAAGTAGAGGAGATAACATAAGATAGTTTTATTAATCTCCAATGAATGACCACAAGGTTTTCAATGGGACTAAAAAGTATAGCCAGCGTAAATACATAGTGGTAATGTGAAAACAACACCGAACACATTCCCCAAGAAAATTCACATTTATTGAATTTACCTCCATAAGGAAAAAAAAAGGCATCCAAAATTATTATCATCTTGCTATATGGAGTCTAGAATAACAAGAGTAAGATCATTTCGTACGTACCCCCCCACAACAAGGTAATTAAATAGTATTGAACAGCCTAGAAAATGTTTTTACTATAGTCAGAGAGGAGTTGTTGAGATTGGTGTTCCAATGAAATAATAAACGACATGACGATAGCTTTAAGTTAAAAACACTGACATCAAATCCCGCTAGGGAGACTAGATTTTGAGGGTTATGTTCTGTAAGGCGGCCAAGGTTCAAAACTCGTGGTAGTCGGGAGGAGACACCCAAAAAAAGGTAGCCATTTTAAGGGTTGGTGTGGCCCAGGTCAGGTGTGATGCCTGGGTGACATTGACGGCTTAAATGCCCCTACATCATGGTTTCCTAGACCATAGAATAGTCCTGCAGGTAACGAACACACTAGCAAACAAACAAAAAAAATTAAAATGCTAACAATTCATTGTAGTTATACCCAACAACAACAATATTTAGTGACACAGAGGCTTTCACAGGTTGTGAACAGTTATTCCACATAGAGGTGTTCGAGCACATAAAGTCTAATTCATAGTCTACTTCCAACTATATGCTTTAAAAGCTTGTAAGTTTGTAACCAATGAATTCCTAGACAATTGATGTTATTAGTGTGATGTATTCTAAATGGTTGATGCTCTAATCATCTATTGTGGATGACATTTCTTACTCCATAATAATATAGTTTTCAGCTACAAGTAGCACAATTATGTATTATTTCATATTGTATGCAATTAATTTTCCATTCTACATGTTTCTTTAATATATTAGCATTATAAAAAAGGACATACTATCAAAAAAACATTCACGAGGTTCTTTTGGAAATTAGCTCTCCTACTCCATGCTTTTGTGGCGTTGATAAATGCAAATAGTTCATTGGTTATAGACGACTGCATCAACTTGTCACCAAAATATTGTAGACCACTCATAATTGTGCAAAAGCCAATGGGCTTCCATACAAATTATAATTGCCTTCTTGGATCAAAATTAAACTTGCCTTTCATGTCAACTTCCTTGAGAAGGGATGTTCCAAATATGTAAGAGTTAAGCATTTAATCATTACACTTGGCGAGAACTGAATTCATACTTACATTCATATTCAATGATTTCATTCTTTGTTTGTCCTCATCTTGTCTTAGGTAAATATAGGTGCAAGTGGAGTGTTATTATACTACCATTTTAAGTTACATCAATCTAACATGTAAACTAAAGTTTCTACTCAGCCAATTATAGATTTGTTCTCATCATCTCACAATACAAGGAAATGTAGATAATCCTAGAGACCAACTAATCTATCTAATTAGGTCTTCAGCATGATGTGTTTCATCAAAGTGTTCTTCTTCAGCCTATTCACAAGGCAACTCATGTTCATGTACTTGGTGGTCTTCCTAATGATTCACCTCTTCAGGTTCTCCTTCTCAATCAAGTCTTCGTTATCTTTAATAGAATCATGAGGTAACTCTTGCTCCTCTTCGAGGGGTTGGTAACCCTCTTCATGAGTCTTCTCTTCAACTTCTTTTTTGCCAAAGGACTCTTCATCTTCCTCAACAAGGCCAGAAGATAACCCTTCCCTTTGGAGTGCCAACATGAAATCGTGGAGAGTGTCTAGATAACTTTGTTTTCTCGAGGCCCGCTTCTTGAAGAATACATCAATGAAGATCATAAGAGAAGATATACTTTTTGGATTAAGAGTATGCTTAACCCAGTCCTTTTGTCTTGTTTCCAGAGATAGAAAAAATAATCTTATTAGCACATCTTGATGTGTCACATCTATCTCCAAAACATACTTCAAGAAATTCACAACATGAGAAATAGCCAAGGATGGGTCTCCATCAAATTTTGGACAATTGTTCCCCCAACCCCAAGAAAAGTGATTTGCGTATCCCGGAATATCTTCAATATCAGGAGAGCAAAACATTCTGTGAAGTGACCATCGTGCCATAATCCCATTACTTGAAAATACACAATATCACAAAGTTGAGAGCAAGATGACACCTCGGAATATGTAAGTGGAGTCACCAAATGATCCCCCTTGGATCATCAAAGGAAGGTGAGGGAACTCCCCTCAGTGGAATCACCAGGTAAACTTGTAAGATAAAGGCTTCGGGAGAAAGTTTACCAAAGGTATGTCATTGAGGAGAATGACTCAGTCCTCCTTGGCAACGGCGCCAAAATGTTATCGCAGGATTTGTACTTGTGCAAATCCCACCACAAGTAACCCAAACCTTGCGTAACTATGGAAAATCCTACCACTGTCACCTTAGTAAGAAATTCCCTCGTTTTAGTGATGGAAGAGGTCCACCACAAGGGAGGTTTCCCTGGTGACCTCAAGAGATCAAAGTAGTGAGTAAAGTAGCCAAGCCTACTGCCCCCTCTCTTGACCACCGAATAAAAGGTCTAGGTCAAGGAAAGATAAGAGGTATAAGGTTGTTTGAGTACCTGCCCAGAACAAGAACACTTTGTAGGATGTATATGACTATTTCCAAGTTCAAACAAGCAATAAATACCTCATAAGACACTAGACAACAATGATTGTTAAAGGCTGTTATAAAATTGCAGCAGTGAACAGTTTTACAACAGCAGTAAAAGATTTATAACAGCAGCAATAATTAGAGATCAGAAATGCAACAATTGACAAGGAAAACTTAGCATGTATGCAGTAGATTAATATCCAATTGTTCAATGCAATTTCTGAGTATGTTAAACCAACTTTAGATCAATGTATGCAGCAAATTAAAGTGTTATCAGCTAGCTATAGCAAACTCTGAAACAGCAGCAAGTTTACTAGTGAGTTAGCTCAAGTTAGTGTTAGTAAAGTTGGTAGGAAGCTTGAGAGAGTTGAAAGAGAGTGTTTGTTGATCAATTTCACCACAAGAGAGTTGCAAAATCAATGCCTTTGAGGGCTATGGAGTCTTTATAATAGCAAATACAACAATGCTTGAAGATTGAATTAACAAAAACTAAGAGGTAGGGCTTAAACTCTGAGGTGCTAGCACATTAGGGCCCTAGGGTTTAAACCTTAAAGAGAAGGATTGCTAGAGTGCAAGCACTTTTGGTCTCTGTTAACGCAATTTTCTACACTTAATATAGATCTAAAAAATGACTCAAAATTCGTTGTTAGCACTCTAGGACAGATCTGAAAACAACTTTTAATCTGCACAGACAATGGTTAATTATAGGAATTTCTGCCCCTTACCCTCTCCGTTTGGGTTCGTGCATGCCAACCACAAGGGGGTGTCCCTAGCCTTCTTGTTTGCTGTCCAACACCTGTAAATCTGCAAAATAACACACTATAACAGCAACAAATACAAATGTAACAGCAGCAAATAAAGAAGGTTATGGCTGTTTTTAGGCAGCCAAGTTTCAAAGATTTGATTTTTTAAATAGTTTTGGTGGAATTTATACAACTTTTACTCAGAAAACAGCAAGCAAACATGAAGAAAGCAATACCAAACAGCAAGTACATGCCCAAATTATATGCTGGTAACTCCTGAAAATGATGCAGTTCACAAGCTAAGACACGCAAAACCAGAAGGCCGGGTACAAGCACATCAAGCTTTTATTTCTCAAATGTAGGAGGCTGTTTGCACCAAGAAACAAGTACAAAAATGTAGTAGAGATCCCTGCATACAAAAAGGCAAAAGCTAGAAAGAGAGAGAGAATGAGAGAATATTGAAGTCTTGAGCTGCTGAAGTAAAACATCCAACCCTTGTACAATGAAATGCACTTGATTATATAGACAAATGAGTCAAGAGGGGCAAATGAGAGAGAAGTTAGGGAGAGGGAAATTAGGGAGAGAAAATAGGGATTGGAAAATTAGCGAGAGAAGATAGGGAGAGGGAAATTAGGGAGAGAAAATAGGGATTGGGAAATTAGGGAGAGATTTATGGAAGTGGTTGAGGAAATTTAGGCCCCTTGATTGGTAGGACGAATGGAGAGAAAGCGGGAAATGAGAGAGAAATTAGGAAGAAGGAAATTAGGGAGAGAATATAGGGATTTTGGTGAGTGAGAGAATTAAGGATGGAGAGAAAAAAGGTAGGTTTCCCTCTCCTCGTGACTCATCTATCCAATGTGGATGCCAACTCATCCAAACGTCCAACCAACAACGACGTCATTTCTGGAAACTGCCATGTGTCATTTCCTACTGAAAATAGACACTGCCAAAAATAGACATGCTCAAAATAGCAGTTTCCCTAAAATTTCGGAAATGTCAAAAATGTGTCCAGCACCATCAAGAGACCACTGCCAAAAATAGCATGTCTAAAAATAGAAATTTTTCAGAGGTCAATGTGTATATACTCATCGGATTCAATTTTTCATAAGGAATCCAGAAATGCAATCAAAATCACCATCTGACCTCCTGATCTCCACTTGCTAAAAATAGAAAGTACTCAGATGACATCTCAGAAAGGGTTCACTTGCCTGATAATGCAACCAAGAACAATACCACGTGCTCAAAAATGGCATGTGAGTCTCTGAACATTGTCTCCTAAAAAATAGGAAGTTCCTAAAAGATAGGGAACTCCTAAAAAATAGGGAATTGGCTGAAAGCAGCAATCTGTCTCTCTGAACCATGAAGAACTAAGCTAGCTTTGTGACTAAAGAGAAAAATCACAACTGAACCAATCTTTGTACCTGTCCCCGACGGGAAACAACCTCGGCCTGATCAAATGTTGTCTCTGAAGAAAAGTTTGAATGCGAGTAGATGAAGATAATACTGACTCCTAACCCCAAGATTTCCAAGTGAGAAAATCCAGGGGTTAACGGGCTCTAGCAACCTTTTCTCCCTTCTTAATACTTTAACTAGGACGAAATCAAATGTCTAGGCCCTAGGGCTAAAATCCTAAAGTGCTAACACTTTAGGGCTTTAAGACTTTAACCCTAGCGCTTTAAGACTTTAACCCTAGCAAGGATTCCTTCACAAAGTTTGGACAAAATTAACCTTGTGAGAGGAGGAAGCACTTATGCTCCTCGCTTAAGGTTTCACCAAGCAAGATCTCTGGCATGAGAAAGTAAATCTACAATGAAATATAAATAGCATGATAATAAAATTGCAGAAAATTCAATTACTTCACCAAGAAACCATGAGATAAAACCCTAATTGCAGAAAAGTCCCTCCAAAATCAGCAAGCATAGCCCATAGGTATAGAAGAGATAGATAGCCCAATAAGACGAAAATTTCAGAAGTTGCTCGCATAAAGGTGAGATGTGATGCTAGAAAATGAAATGTCAAGGTGGCCTATTTATATGAGGCCACCCTACACCAATTTGTCCATATAATTTTGTCAACTACAAAATAGAAGAGGGTCGAACCCTTAATTTTCCTCTACAAGATGCCAAAAATACAAAATACATAAAATAAAACCCTAGAAGGGTGACATCATGCTCAAGGAGTGAATAGTTGTGCCTCCAAAGGCCATGTGCCATGCCTCTAATGTGCAAAAGTGTGTATCAAGGTGTCTCCTCATGTCAAATCGCCTTTGGAACCATGCAATCCATCAAACACTAGCCACAAAGGATGACGCCAAGGCTAAAGGGTGACATCATAGGCCTCCAAAGGCCATGTCCAAGTGCAAGAGGGGTGCAATCTCTTCCTCAAGTGATGCCAAGGTGCCTCCAAAGGAAACGTCTTCCATCCTCTATGCACAAATGTTGCAGGTGCTTTGCCCAGCCTGTGGGCTTCTCAACCCATGTATGTAGCACACTGACCAAAACTGCTCAAACCAAGCCCATATGTCCATCGTCCAAGGTTCCAAGGATGTGAGAGTCGCTATTTGAGAGTGTTGAGTCACTAGATAACTCATTGCACTCCATCTCATGTGCCAAAGTCCTGCAATACGGCACAACATATCGAGCACAGCCCAAGTTGTCCCTCAAAGAACCATGTCAGGGCCATTCAAAACAAAGAAGAATATAACACAAAGTAAACCAATGTTCATAAGACATGTTAGTCCTTAAATCATGCAAAGTAAGTTGATTCCTAAGATACAAACCATGTAAACAATTCACCCCAGTATCCCCTTCAAGTATCACCCAAGCCCAAGAACTAATGAGGGTTACCAAGTTTAACTATGGGAGGGCCTTTGTCTAGCCCTATTAGGTGTGGCACTTGTTACCTACCAAGTTGCACTAGGATGGACTTGCAATTGAGTCGGGCATTATGGCCCCTTTTTCTCCTTCTTTTTCTTTACCGCATTTCCATACCCCTATGGGGAATTGTAATAAGATGAGCTAGCATGATGAACTTTCTAAAAGGCTTCGCCCCCTAAGACTTAATCATGAGTACATTACCCTAGAGGTTTTTTTTTACTTATTAATTATATCTTGCTTAAATTTTTTTTTAAGCAAGTTATAATTTCTGAGTTTTTTCACTCATCACCTCCAAAGTTGGAGTGTGCACCGATGGCTAGGCCTTGGTGTGTTGTCTAAGTCTAGTGTCTAATGTATATTACCATGTTAGTCATCATTTTTTAGTCATATGGAAATTGCGCTAAGTCCCCCTTAGGATTTTTTAATGTTTTTGCAAATAAAAAATTTCCTGCAAAACGGGATACTTTAATTGTAAATAAAGCATAAGTTAAAAAGCTAGTACTAGGAGGCATCATATGCCTTGGGGGCATTCGTTTTCACCCTCAGATTACCCACTTTACCTAAGTATTACCTTTTTTAGGGAAAATGGTGATTATTTAATCACTTAAAGTCATTTTCTCTCAAAAATGTCAAATAAAAGGCAAAAAATAAATAAAAATCAGCAAGCCAATAATTAAGGAAACATGTCAGGGACATGTCTTTCTCGTCTTTAGTCCATGGCTTATGTGGCGAGTTCACTGAGAGAGAAGGCAACTTGATTGGATGTGTTGTCAATTGGGTCGAGATCCCAATGAGGGAGGACGCACCTCTCCCTTGAGGTGGCGCACTTGCAAGTGGGGATGTCAATCCCAAGGATTGACTCGCCCTCCTCTTCACCTACCATCATGAGGTGTCTTTGCCACACGCCTCCTTACCTTGAGTGGTGGAAAACCCAACTCACACTCTCATGCCACTCGCCCCTAACATGTGTCATGCGCCCTTGCCTTGGGATTCACGCTCTTTGGGCTATTTAAGTGAGTCTCTTCTCCTCATTCAAGCTAGTTAGATCTTGGGGAAAGTATTATTGTGTTCTAATGCTACTATTCTAAACTCTCTTGAGAATTGAATACAGAAAGATTTTGGAGGTCCATTGTGGGTGGTATTCATAGTGTGGATACAAATTGCTTATGTTGTGCTTGAGGTAATTGTAGATTAACTCTCTTGTTTTCTAGTTTCTTAGCATATCCTTTGGATATAAGACTTATTTAAACTACTTTGTTTATATATGATCTTATTTCATGTTTATTTATGATTAATATGCATGTTGTCTAAATTTTCATTTGTAGGCAAATTATATGCTTGACGAAACTTGTTGGTAAGAATTGTCTTAGTTTACAAGTTCTCAAACTTGGAGAGGTGAAGCCTTGGAGTTCAACTCTTCACCCATCTTCAGGATCTTTTGCAGCAAGAGTCCCTCAACCATCTCTCAAAGGACCCCATAGCCCAAGGATTCAAGTCTTGAGCAATATTCTTCCTCTCTCTTTCTCAAACCTTCTAAACAAATCTTTTTTGGTTACTTTCATACATGCAAGGCTAAGTTTGTTATTTCAAAGTTAGATCTAAAGCAATTTTTCCTTTGCATGTTAAGAGCAAGTAGATCTAGATTTCATTTTATAAAGTCTAAATTTTTAATAGATTTAGCTTGCATAAATCTATCATTTAGCTATTTTTAAAAGAGAAATTTAAAGGATATAAGGTAGAGTTTATTTAGAGTGCTTTAAAGATCATTTTGGCAAACTTATTGATGTATTTGCTGTTTTGGGACAGCAAGCAATATCATTAAGAAGGCTCTCCATTTTCTTGTTTCATTAGTCTTTAATTTGCTAATCTAGCATGGGTTTTACTTAGAAATTTTTGAACAAATTTTGGCCAAATTTGTTGGATTTAGACCATCTGAGATGTTGGCCAAATTTTGAACATTTAGACCATCTAAGACCACAGGGAGCACCTATCCTCTATCCTTAACAAATTGTGAAACTTGTAAAACTTGTAGATCCACTTTATAAGGGATCACTAGCCTTCCCAAAAGAGATTGTAACCAAAATCAATCAAATCAATGGGCTACACAGTGCCCAGTGTTCAATCCCCCCTGGGGGATCTGTGTCTTATGTGGTTGTCTCATTTTTGCTTCTCATTTGCAATTTTAATTCAAAAAGATGAAATTAATAATAAAATCAATCATAGCACTGCAAAACAATTAGATTAGATTTCAATTTCTAGTTTAATTTAGATTAGATTTCAATTTCCTAGATTAGTTTAGTTTTTCCTTTTATGCAATTTACTTTTTGCAATTTCAAGTTGGAAATAAACCATCCCGCCAGCTTCCCCTACTATGTTCCTAACCCCTCCTCTGCGAGCTTCGACTTGATCTCTCTTGTGGGTTTCACACGGAATAGGGACTGGTCACTGTGGATTTAGTTTTAACTAGGACAATCTGATAGTTGTTATTGTTCAATTGGTACAATACACTGAGCTTGCATGTGAAGTCAGGGGGATACTCATTAATGGAATTCAATCTCTCCTTGTTGGACCTCCGACATAGTTTTCTCTGTTGGATATTGTATTGAACATGTGTGTGAAGCCAAGGGGATATTCTATCTGAAGGGCCATGTTGACCGCTTATTCAACTAAGGGGTCAACTCCATGTGCCATGAATATATGCATCATCAGATGCTAATTTGTCGAAGACAGTTTGGTTCTACTGGGCAATTTATGCCACCAACACTTATTTTTGTAAATGAAATTTCCACACCCCTGCGTGGGATAATAATGTAATAGGTTTGCATGGGTCATAGTTAGGTCAGTTACCTTGGGATGGGTTCATTGGGAGAGTTCCTTTCACTGAGGGTTTTTTATCCTCAGGTTATTAATTGGGCTTTTCAGCCTGATTAATTTCCCTTGAGTTTTTCCCTCACACTAGTAATAATTCCTCCAAAGTGGTGAAGGGCATTCTAATGGGATTATCCTCTGGTAACTATTGTTTAGGAATGATGTAAATGACCATGCATGACATCTTAGAAAGTTTCGCGGAATTCCGACGAGTCTAGATTAATTTTTTTTAATTAATTAATTTTTAATTAAATTTTTCTAAGTTTGGAGGTTTAATTATTTAATTAATTATTTATTTTTGAGCAAAAATTGTAAAAACTAGGTCCTTGGACTTTTGATAGGGGTATTTGTGCTCAAAAGAAATGGAATGAGACACCCTACACTCTTGGACCAAGTTTCATCTCAGTCGGACAACTTTTGCTAGGTGTTTGTCCACTAAGAGTGTCAGTCAGTCAAAAATAGCAATTTTAATTGCTAAGTCATGACCTTGTAAAAATGTAGTTTTTGTAATTTTGAGCTAAGAAGTGGATGTAAAGATAGGAAAAGGTGAAATAGATGTTTCCTAACCCAAACCTACCCAACCCAACCTTTTCCAACCTTTTATAACCCCTCACTCACTCATTTCACTTCAACCCTCACATCCCCTAGGGGAAGTTACGCCCCCCTTCATGGGAAAACCCTAGAAAATCATTTTTAATGAGTTGGGGGCCCCTCCATCTAGTGGTGCGCCTTCCCTAGCCCTCCATGTCACCCCTTAGCATGATCCCACCCCTCACAACTCATTTATTCCTCTCCACTCCTTGGCCAAAACCCTAGGGTTGCGCCCCCCTCCTAGGGATTCTCTCTTGTGCATGGTGGTGGACACTTGGCATTTATCCAAGAGAGGTAGGTTTGCCTCTCCAAGTATAAATAGAACCCTCTCCTCACTCTTTTCCTCACCATATCTTGAGCTAAGGTTATGCTACTTGATTTCCATCTCATCTCTGTCTCCTTTTCCATCTTGCATCCATTCTTTGCTCTTCGGGGTTTTAGAGCAATTTCTTGGCTTCAAGACTTTCTCTTGAATAATATAGAGAAACTTTGGAGGATTTTGGAAGAACAAAGAGTATTATTGTCTCTTCTTGCATATGAGGTAATATTGTGGCGTTGGCATCTTGGGTTATATTGAGTAGATTCTTGGATAAAGTATTTTGCTTGGGTAGATCTAGCAAATAGTATTATTGTTGATCTATATATGTTGGGTTGCTAATAGGGTAAAGTATTTTATGTTGTTAGCATATTCAGCCATATTATCTACTTGTATGCCTCACGTTTTGTTGAAGTTTTGCAGGTTTGCCTCTAGAGTTTTGTTGGGATAGCCTCAAGGAGGAGTCTACCCTCAAAGCTTACTCAAACTCCTTCTTTTCTCATTCTCTTTTTGCTATTCATTTCAACCCATATTTCAGCTAGCTTAACATCATAGATTGGTCATCTAAATACACTTTTTCCATAAAAAAATTATGTGAAAAATTTCTACCCTAAAACAGAAATTTTTCTTCATCTTTCTTGTTGTGTGTAGCTTTTCCAGCAAGCAATAGCTTTCTGGTTTTTGCAGGTTCTTATCAGGTTGAGGGGGTTATGCTACCCAAAATCAGCCACACAACACTCCAAGACCCTTCTCTTCAAGTGGGTAACAAATCTCAACCTTCCTCCTCATTTTTCTAGTTTATTGTGCATAGATTACTTCATTTTTAGTTGTTTTTTGCAGCTCATAGCTTGGGAGGAGAATTAGTATGGCCTACCTCCCACGTGTGAGTTTAGGGTTAGTTTACTTTCAAGTTTTTCCTATTTTTTTCATCTTCTAAGGCTAGGACATGGGGTAAGTAGCTTGTTAATAGTAGTTGGTTGCTTGCTTTCTCCTTAACCCCCTTTGGCACAATAAAGGTAGGCTTGCCTCCACCTTGTGCCATTGTTAGTGGTTTGATTATTGCTTCTCTTTCTCTTTCCAATCTTAATAATTGCCTACACCTTGGGAGAGACATCCCCACAATCGTAAGGCTAGGGTAACAATGTGTTAATGGTTTATTCATGCTTTAATGGTTAAAACTATCTAGATCTAGACCTCATTCACACATTAATCTTTAGCATAAGTCCTTGGGGCATAATCTACTTGCATGTTTTAAGCTATCTTAAGTTCTATTTTATTTCACATGCTCTAATCCAACACATACATGGTTTAATGTAATGGTGGTAGGTTAAGAGGTAATCTTTTCATTGTGCAAATAACTCATCCTTAAGGCCATTTGCCATCACTTAAGTTTAAAGTATTGTTGGACATGTCAATAGTGTAGGCACACATCCAAAGTTTCAACAAGTTCTTCTCATGCTTAACTATCTCTCTTGAATGCATTAACAATCATGGTTAAGTGGTGATTGGTTGAAGCTTTTCTTTCTTTCTTTGGCAAGTTGTTCTTTCTCTTGTTCATTAGCATTCTTTCATTACAAGATTTACATGTTGTGGTTCAATAAATGGTGATGCAATAACTCTTTATTTCAGCTCTCTTTTGCATGCTTTACATGTGTTAATGTGCTTAATTTCATGCTTAATAACACATCTTTTAAGCTCATAAAAGTTTCGGTTTTGGCATAAATCACCATTTTAAGACAACTAAAAGTCACTAAAACTCTCTCAAACACATCTAAATACTTAACCCATTGATATATAAACTTAATAGGCTTAATAGGGTACCTAAAACCACCATCTTCGCCATCTAAAGCAGGGATTGAGGAAGGCAACGGAAGGTGCTAGGTCGGGGACGGTCTCACGGCACATTGCGTCCTTTCCGAGAGTAATCGATTCATTAGGGTTGACCTGTGAAGCTAGGGTAGGCCTCGTTGCCTCACTTCTTGAGCATCCAGCAGCCATTTGGTAATTGGGCGAGGAGGTTTTTGGTCAAACATTTAGTTAGGGTAATTAAAATCTTTCAAATCTTAAAACCATTAACTCACTAAGCAATTAATAACCTTGGTTCAAATTGGCATATCTTATGGTTTAACACTTGCAAGAATAATCTTTCAATCTTATATACAAGTAATGCTTTGTGGGTAATTGGCTAAATGTCTTAAGTATTGTGGAACATTGGTGCCTTTAATGTATTTCATGTCGTGATGTCTTTAAATTACTACACATAAACACACATGGTTAGCTTGTTTCTATTATTTCATTGTCATATTGTTGTATATCTAGCATTCTTTATTGATTGTAAGTATCTAACAATTTTGTGTGTTCTCTTGTAATCTTTGTAATCTCTAATTGTAATCAAACACCTCTAAACTTAGTTGACCCCTTGCCCAACCTTAGGCACTAGTCTTAGTTGCCCTAGGAAAAGGCTTGCTTTCCATCAATATTGTTGCATCTTGCATTGATGTCATTGCATCTTAGGATTACACTCCCCCATACCCTTAACAAATTAAAATCAACTAATAGAACTTCACGTTAATCACATCTAGAAACTAGCGTCTACCCCCCTTGGCTTCCCTAGGAGTAAGCCTAGACGGAAGAGGTTCAAGCCAAAGTGACAGTGTGGGCTGTGAACCTAGGCATTGTACCTCCAAGGACACACTAAGTGAGCAGGACATAGCTCACATTGGCAAATGTGTATAAGGACGGCAACAGGCCACATCTAGATTAGATTTCCTTTATTGTTATCACTCCACACACACTTTACACTCATAAGTGGACTTGCACTCATAATAGCCACTTCACAATAAACCCACAAACTTAACAATTCATTTTTAATAATAAAATTTGTCAAGAGCATACACAACATCTTCACTTCAGCAGCATTTGATATCTTTTGGCAATCTTTACATTTGGCATTGGTCTTCATATAATGCTTATCATTTCCATTGAGCACTTGTATCTGCTTCCATTATTGTATCTCTTTCATGCAAGTACTTTACATGCCTTATATTTCTTTATCATAAGCGATTTCATTTTTGTGTCATATATGTTGCTAGTATAGATTTATTTGTATATTGCTCTTGCTTTAAACAAACTCCTAGATCATAGTTGTGCTTAGTTAGTTAAGCCTTAGATATTTTTTCTTAGGGACTACCCCCTTTGGCTTCGCTAAGAGTTGGCCTAGACGGCGGAGTCGAGGATCACATGACAGCACCTTGACTCGAGACTTGACCCCAAGGACAAACCCAGTGGATTGAGGGTTTCTTCCACGTTACTGGAGGTGTGTATAAGGCGGCAACACCACCTAGACAGGAAACAAATAACCCAGGTAGACAGATAGGTCCCGAGAGCGACAAGGGAAAGTAAAAACCCATCAAGAGTAAGCATGAAGATGTTATGGTTTAACGCTTCCTTCATGGCTTATGGTGTCCATCTCTATGAGCACTTTTGTTCAAGGTGCACTTGCTCTTGAGTTACCCATTTTTTGTGTGCCACCCTTTTCCAAACCCCTTCATTACCCATCTTTCCAATCCCTACTTTCATTCATAATTTGCAAACTTGAGGGTCCCCCTTAATGGGTTTCCAAGCTTTAGCATTACCTTTTTGGGACCAGGGCAAGCACTGAATGAGTAGAGCTCAAGTTGGACCAACTTTTGGCGGTCCTTATTTGCTATGTTCACTTTCTTTTTAGCATCATTTTCTTTTTCTTTTATAGCAGTTGCAATCTACTTACAGGCCATCAACCCCTTTCTCATGAGAGTATGGGCCATAGCCGAAGTTTAGGATATGTGAAAGGCTTCATGACGGAAAGTGTTATGTATGATCAGGAGCGGAACATTACCCTTGAAAGGGCCCACTAGTATTACCCCCTTTCCCTGGGTGGTGACAATACGGGACTAGGGCACAAATGCTAACCAACAAGGTGAAACAAGGCAACCAAGACAATTTCTCAAGCAAGTGATTCGTTATCCAACTTCAACCAATGATCCTTGTCTACAAACCCAACGAATTAAACACAACACCTTGCATGAAAAAAGGACTAACCATACCTCATGGTGACAGTGGCTTACCATGCCCCATACCCTAGGTTGCTTGAATGTGACGAGCCTTGATTTATCTGTGTTGAGAGGAAAATCAAGGGGGTTGTTGGGCTGCCATCTGTGTACATGTTGATCATAATCATCATGGTGTAGATCATGTTCTCCATAGAAGACCTCGAGACATGATCTCCTCCAGCTAACCCTAGGCATGGGTGGGTAACAAGAACCAAACTAAGAGTTTTTTTATTCACTAACTGCTATCTGCGAGCATCAGTACAGATTTATACAACCAAAATGCAACCATCATGTCATTCATGAAACCTTAATTCATAAATGTAGGCTAACATAGGCAATCAGATGAACATGATGGAAATTAATTTATCCATGACATAACCATAACAATTCAATATTAAATTCAACACAAATCATAAATAAATTAAGAACACATATCCGTCTAGAATGGTTCACCAACAAGTTGCACAAGAGAAACATTCCAACCAACGATAGGCTCCCTATTGCACCAATTCTCTCTGCAAAAGAGGCCACCCCCAAGCTATTAAAATCGATCCCTTGAGCTAGCTACATTTGTTGTGTGCCTCACTTGATGTCCCTCCCAGGTTAGGCCTTGTAAATCATTGCCAACAAGTTTTCACAAGGTGCCATATGCAAAATTGGGGAAGTTCCTGTGTTTCCCACAAAGTTTTCAATGGAAAAAAAGACCTTCTCAACAATGATAAGAATTTGAAAAGACCTATAACAAAGTAGCAAAAAAGATCATAAATGAAATGATGACCTAGATTTGTTGAAGAAGAAATATGTAAACAATGTAGAATAAGCACTAAACACTAATGATTTCAAATCAAAAAAACAAGAAAGAATTCATAATGGACAAAAGATGTTGATGGATAGCAGCACCCTTCAACTTCAAAATGAGAAGGAAAAGAAAATAAAAGAAAGTAACCATAAAATAATTGGCGAAGTTGAGCTCCATCTTGAGGATGTAAAGGCCAAATATGATGGTATTGTTACCCCCCTAGGCCTAGGGGTAACTAGAGTAGATCATGTCTCATGGCCCACAATGAAGACAGTGATGTCGTTGATGATGATGATCAGCATGTCCACACATGGCAGCCCAACATCCCCCCTCAGATTGCCTCTTTTACTTCGGATCAGCTCAACTCATCACATCAAATGAACACAAGTGTATGGGAGATGGTAAGCCAACATCACCATAAGGTATGTCAATCCTTTCTTCATATAAGGTGTTGTGCTTAATATACTAGGCATGTGAATGAGGATCATTGGTTGAAGTTGGGTAATGCATCGTAAGCTCAAGAAGTTATGTTTGTTTCCCTGTTTCACTTTCATGGCTAGCATTTGTGCCCTAGTCCCGTGTTGTCACCCCCAAGGAAACGGGGTACTATTGGGGGGCCCTCACAAGGGTAACATTGTGTTTCCCCACCATACTTAACACCTATCATCCTAGAACGTGTTGTAGTCTACTAAACTTCGATAAAGGGTCATGGTTCATTCTCTCATGAGAAGAGGGGCTAAAGGCCCAGAGGTTCATTACAACTGCTAGCAAAAGAATAATGCTAAAGAAAAAAAGAGATAATAGCAAAGTCCATTCTTGAGCTCTACCCTTTCCGTGTTCACTCTAGTCCCAAAGAATTGATGTTATAGCTTGAAATATTATAAAGGGACTTGCAAATATGATAAAAGGGCCAGAAAAAGGTAGATTAAGGGATGGAAAAATGTAGCACTTAGAAAGTGTTAACTCGAGAGCAAGTGCACCTTCCACAAAGGAGCTCATAGAAATGGATTAAATGACACCATAAGCCGTGAAGTAAGCCCAACACATACCACTATCACACTTACTCTTGAAGGGTTCTTTTCATTCATGCTTCCCCCGGGACATATCCCTCTACTTGGGTCTTTTCTTTCACTGTTTTGGTTGGCACGCCTAATAAGGTCTGATGAAGGTCCTCCCATATTCAAACTTGACAACTTACATAAAGCCTTGAGCTAATGCGAGATTTGAATGGGATACTTGATGTGAACTATTTATCTGGCTTTGTATGATTTGAATGTAACAACTTACTTTGTATGATCTAAGGACGGGTATATCTTATGAACATGGGCTTTACTTGATTTCATACTTTCTTTTGATTTGGATGTCCCTAACATGGTACTTTGAAGGATGCCCCAGGCTTTCACCCAGGACGTTCTACCTTTATTGCAGGATATGGCACGTGTGGTGCAAAGCATTGAGTCACATGGTGGCTTAACACACTCAAATATTGGCTCCCACATGTTTTGGACCTTGGATGACGGACAAATGGGCTTGTTTTTGCTAAATATAGTCATGGTGGCACAGACATGGGCAGGAAGCCACACCCTAGACTCTACACCCCAGAGACTATGATGCATTGGATGGAGAACATTGCACTGGTAGATGATTGGATGATGCACAGAGATGACATACACCCTGCTCCTCCTTGGACACCATCCTTTACACCTTAGACGCTGGGCATTTAGATGATGATGTCATGTTAGGGTTTGATGGAGACATTGGGGTTTGCTGCCACTTAGACACCACATGATGTGACAGGGCACTTGATGATGGTTTTTTCCTTGCTTTCACTCATTGATGATGAAACATCGCATTTGGACGCCTTCTCAATTCCCTTGAGGGCTTGACGTCACCACACATGTGACCATATATTGTATTATTTTCATGATTTAGCATTTGTAGAGGTTGTTTTGAGGGGTCGACCCCACCTCTAGCATATGTTGTTGACATTTTACTCGAATTATGTGTAGAAAGTGCTAGTATTACCTTATAAAAATAAGGCTAGCACTCAAACATTTATTCATCACCACTTTTCTCCTCACACTTGTGAGTAACAACTCTAAAAATTTTCTCTCTACTCTCTTTCGCTTCTTGGATCTAGTGTGCACCTCTTGGAGAAGGATTATTTTGTGGATGCTTCCACTTATTGGATGATATCTTGATGCAAGTAAGGTTTTCTTAGCATAGCGACTTGGATGAGTAAGTAATTTTCTTTAAGTTAATGCGCTTGCTTATGATATAATCTGATAATTTCTATCTTGTTGCATGTTACTTTGTTCTAGTAAACCCTAGAAAGGAGACATAAGGGTTTCTCTCCTTCTACACTTTGTTTGTCCAAGCTTTTGTTAAGGCATTAAGAGACCTAGTATCTTGCCAGGGTTCAAAGACCTAAGGCCCAAGAGAGGTTTCACCTCAGGGTTTTGATCCCAGTCCATCTTGATCCTTGAACTTGATAATCTAGAAATGGGAAAACGACATCTAGGGCCCAAGAGAGGTTGCACCCTAGAAATCATTTTCTTGCAAGGTTTAGTCCTAAGGCCCAAGAGAAATTGCACCTTAGGGATAAAACTCCATTCTTCTTGAGTATCTAATTCATTCTTCAAGTGTTGCATACTTGACTCCATAGCCCTAGAAAGTCAACGGCACTAGTCTAGAGTTCTCTTGTGGTGAAAATACTCTTAGAATTAGTACACTGTCTCTCTCCAAACGATTTGACTAACTCCACTAACTCTAACTTTGGAAAACAAATGATATTTATTGCTGTTGTTATAAATGTTTGCGAGTGCCACTAGGCTTTGATCTTATTGCTGCATACGTACTTGAAATAGTGGCTAAAGATACTCAAAATCACAGTCTAGTAATTGGATGTTATTGCACATGTTGAAGGCTTAATTTGTATAATCAATTTCTATATTTCTAGGTACTTTTTCCCATTGCTGTTAAAAACATTAATTGTTGCTATACATTGTCTTACTGCTGTAATTTTGCAACAGAATATGGTTATATTGATCATCTAGTGTCTAACAGGTCATTAATGAGCTATATGATTTGGTAATTGTCTATTTTATACTTTGGATTGTTTATTGTCTCGTACAGATGAACCAATTATCATGATGTCTTCCTTACCTCTCCTAGACCTAGACCTAACATCTAGGTGACCAAGATAGGGGGTTGTAGGCTTGGCTAATCTTGATACTTTATCCGTTGAGGTCACCAGGAAAGCCTCTCTTGTGTTGGATCTTCTTCCATCACTAAAACGAAGGAAGTATCTGCTTAGGTGACCGTGGTCGAAACTTCCAATTGTTACACAGATATGTATCTTGTGGAGGCTCTGCACAAGTACAAATCCTGTGATAATAAGTATTATCCCAAAAGAAAGAATAGTTGATAATCAACGACAAAAACTAGAGCATGACAATGTTCTTGAAAAGGTTAGTGGTAACAGTGTGCAAAATAAAGGCAAACCATTAAATGTGGAACCATATTGATATCCTCATTAACATGAGAGTTGGAAAGAAAAACAAGTTACACATCAACACTACCAAGGAAATAGATGGAGGAATCAATGGCACTCATCAAATGTGGCATCAACGAAACATTATGTATCGGAATATTATCCTAGACAAACAACTACAACAAAGTGGAGAAGTTACAACAATGTATGGAGTCAAAGGAAGAGAAGCTATGCAACATGAAATTATCAAGTATTAACATCAAAAATAATTTATTATGGATTGGTTGATAATCAACAATAGCGACCAAAGAGAAAAAAGTTGTAAAATTCCTGTTGCTGAGTTTCATCCTGCATTGCACCCTTAACTATATAGGTTTGAGGACAAAACTTATCAAAGGGAGGTACTGTGTAATCCATGTAATGATTCTAATGGAATGTATAGGGGTTCAATATATCTGTATATGGTAGGTCGGTCTAGTAGTGGGCCTGCATGGGAAATGAGTGAGAACTTGTATGTATATGAAGTCAATGGAATCATTATTACAGAGATTGACTTACGATTTGATAATTGAAATGTAATTGGTTTATTTGGAGTTCTTCTGCTAATATCTAAGGCATTATTGTGTAACTCATCATTATCTTATTTCTGGGAGTTGTACTACATGCCAATATTGGGTATGCATTGTGTGATTGCAAGGTTATCATACTTTATTATGATTATGTTCATTACCATATCTATGTCTTGCAAGTACATCAAATCACTTCAAAACAAACAAATCTACTTAATATGTGAAGGAGAATCAATCATGAAACGATCCCTAGTGATTTTCAACATATTTGCATCATATCCATATTCCACATTGCAATATTATGAAAACCAAACTTGCCATAAAGAAAAAAAATTGTTACATTATTATTTCCCTTTATGTTTTCACCTATTGATCTCTGACCATAGATGTCAAAAGTGTTGAAAACATTCCCAAATGCATAAACACGGATGAAATTGTTATCAATCTCCTTTATTTTACTACCAAAGCTTTTGTATTAGTTTTTATTTTTCCTATATGGTATTCTTACCTAACTTGTGTACATTTATACTCCAACTTTGTTTTTGTTGTGTAATTTTTATTATGCATTATGATTCAATAGATCCATTCATAGCCATTTAATTACCCCTTTACTTACAACAATATGCAAACAAACAAAACACATCAAGCATATTATATAATGATATATAACTTGTTTCCGCAGATTTCCAAAGACTTGATACTTCTGGCAACCAAAAGAAAACAAATTATATAATGACATCTAACCTGGTTCCACAAATTTCCAGAGAGTTGATACTTTGGCAACCATCATACTTTTTATCTCTTTCAACTTTAATCATTGACTCTCGAAACTGGATCGATTTACATGGCAACTACACACAAAAAGATCATAATCAGAAGCTTTATAACAAATGACTAAGAAAAGTATATTTAATAGGATAAATACAATCAATTTATTGTCTACAATGTATTGTAAACCTCTTTCCTTAGAATAATACCTTACACATACAAAATTGAGAGAACCCATAATTTTAAGAACACCTTATAAACAAACAACAAAACAAAGTTGTTTCTTCCTACCTAAATTAAGTGATTATAAATTTAAATTTGGGAAACATGCTACAAGAATAAATCAATCTACATTATTGCCTAAAAGCGATGCCTAGTCTAACATGAAACCTATTCAACAACATTGTACAACCGCCATATTAGCAGGACTTAATGTAGAATAACGTTATTGACAACCCCAATTTACAAATTATCAAGCCCAAGACAAATAAAGCAAAAACACCCATTCAGGAAGAATCCTTTTGGCAATATTAAGCAGTGGAAACACTCATGATTAACATGCGATTAGATTAAGTGTAACCATGGTTACCCTAGATTGCAGCAATTTATCGCTAATGCGAACAAACCATACACTGTATCTTGCAAATCCACATGTCCTCTAGGTCGATAAAAGTCCAGCAAGCGTTGAGCACATGCACAAGGACATACATTTGTTGTAATATGGACTAAAGTTTTTCGAGTCAAACTACTAGTAATGAGACCAAGCACCCACCCACAATCTCTTCACCGAGGGACCTACATATCAATGTCCAATTCAAATAAGTCCTCTAGACAAATGAAATGAATAAAGTCCCTTTGAAAATTCACTACTCTTGTTTTATTTTTAACTATTATTTTCTTAGGAGACCCACTTTAGCCCTCAAAATTTCTCTATTGGCAAAACAATGACATTTTTCTAGTAGAAGAGAAGCTCAGTGCTAGCATGTTGCAGAGAATTTGTAGTATAGCTGATATGTGTCTTCCATCCCTCCTCAATTGGATGAGTAGTTCAGGGACATTGTTTTCTAGTAGAAGAGAATTCCGGTGGCAACATGCTTTCAAGTTTCAACAGACGAGCAACTCAATGATCATCGTCCTTTAGGAGATGAGCAACTCAAGTTTGATTTCTCTAGAGGATGTTTCTTCCAGCACTTATTTAATTTATGGTAGTTAATATCATAGTCTCCTAGATGATGAGTAGTTTGGTGTCAACACTCTTGGAACATATTATCAAGTCCACTTTTGTATTGAGTTGGGTCTGTTATCACACAATCTATACTTTCCCAAAGCCTAAAGGCAAGTAGGCTTAGATTGACGTAACATGGAGGTAACCCTATCACTGTCACCCCAATAGGATACCTCTTTCTCTTTAGGAGAAGGAAAGCCTCACTCAAAGGGAGACATCCTAGGACTTAGTTGGTTGATAAAGGGCAAAAAGATACAGTGAAAACCCACCCCTCTCTCTAGGTCACTCAGCAGAAGAAGACACTTTGGTGAAGTTGGAAGGGACAAGGGAAAATGAAAATGGTTTTGTACCTGCCCTTTACCAATGAAACATCAAACATTAGTAGCAACAGTTATAATAAATGACTTATTAAACAAATTATGTGTTGCCTGAACAAATTACTATACAATGAAAGTGAGATCACAGTAGCAGCAATGTATATTGAAAGGTGCAAGTTATGATGACAAGGAAGAGATAAAATAATCGTGCAAACTTGATAATGGTTTGTCACTCACACTTTTCAAGATAAATACAAGTCAATGAAAAAACTCAAATGGCTGTCCAAACAGCAATAATTAATGATGATGACAGCAATAAAACCACTTCAGAAAAGTACTTTAGTAGAGCAATAAGACACTACTTCAATATCCAATGATAATGGTTTGCTTAGTACAAATGCTCAATGGTTTTATGGATGATTTTAGGGCTGTTAAGGGCTGCAACAATGGCTGTATCAGAAGCTATGACAGTGGTAACACCTTCAGAATTTGCACTCTAAAAAGGCAATTAAACATACACTTTAACACTTATTGATAGTACCTTGCCTTATACAAATTTTGGGATGACTTTGATGGTTAGTAGGCTAATATAAGCTGCAAAATTATAGTTGTAGCAGTGATTACGACAGCAGCAAATTAGCTGTTAGTATTTCTAGACTAGGTTAGCAAATTAGTAGACTATAAAGTGAAAGAATTTGAATATGAAGTGAAAGAGTTTGAGTTGAGTCTTGTCAAGAGGTAAGAGAGGAGGACTAGTGCCTTCAAGGGTAATGGAGTCAAGGTGTACGGCTTCTTCTAAGGCTGCAAATCGATGATGATGATGATGCACAAAAGTCTAAGAGGGAAAAGGCCTAGGAGAAGTAGTAACTTAAGTCCACCTAGGCTTTGACCTCAAGAGACAAGATGCTAGGGTGTAGGCAATTCTAGGCCCTAGCACCTTGCTCTCCTTAGCCTTTTTATGGAGTAAAACTTATGCAACAATAACCAAGTACAAAACCCTTAAAGTGCTAGCAATTTAGGGCTCTAGGATTTCACTAGTTACTAAATCAATTTAGTGAAAAGCTTGGCAAATTAAAAGTAAGAAAGTAGCAACTTAAGTTTCTTACTTCAAGCATTAAATACACCATGCAATTTCATAATCTTGTATCAGCAAATAAAACCATACAATAAACCATTCAATAGATGACAAAATGCAGATTTCACTTACTTGCACCAAGAATAATCATGAGAATACCATGCAAGATCACCATAAACTTCCAAAAATTGATCCAAGTTGCAAAAATAATCCTTAAACAAGAGTGGTGCCTCACAATTTCAGCCAATAACCCTAATAGGGCACAAATTTCAGACCTCTTGTCTCCAAGGAGAAGTTATGATGTAAAAATGAGAGGACTTTATGTTTATTTATACAAAATTTTGACCTTTAATTAATTTTCAGGTCAAAAACAAGGCCGACCTGGCCAATTTACAACAAAATTCAATTTTGACATAAATAAAATTAATTTGCATCTAGAAACACCTCCAAGGGTGATGTCATGCCCCTTTAGGGTGACTTTGAGCCCCATAAGTGAAACGTTGGGCTGGAAAAGCGGTGTGCTTGGCCTCCAAAAGCCCCAAATGATGCCCACACGTGCCACCAAGCTCACAAATGCCTCCAAAAATGAAACCCTAGCTCTGGGTGACATCTGGGGCTATGATGGTGACGTCCAGGGCCCTTAAGGGATAACGTCCATGTGGGAAGAGCAAGGTCCCCTGGGTCTAGGTCTGCCAGGGTGCCTCCAAAGGAAACGTCCTTCTTTCTCCCGGTGTAAGTCTTCGATTTCTTCTTACCCCTGGTTGGGGTTTTAGCATCCATCTGTGGGATTTAAGCTACCATGAAGGTCCGAGCTAATCATTCCCTCATGTGTACCTATACACCGAGGAAGGAAGTACGCCCTCCAGGGGTTCATAAGTCACATGGATCATAGCATGTAAATCACATCCAATAATTAAATTACCCAAACATGTGCATCAAACCCCCCTTAACCCAGACAAATGCTCAAAGACGTTATGCAATTTGACAAGTTAGGTTTGGAGAAGGTCTCAGGGTGTCCTAATGGGCTAACCTCTCTTAAGTTTGGGATGTTTCCCAGGTGGGGTCTAATCCAGATCATGTAAGTGTATGAGGTGGCATGGGATACATGTTTGGGCATGGGGTGCATGTAATAACAAGGAAATGTAAAGTCTTACCTGTGGGTGCCTTTGTAGAGGGCAAGTTGCACCTTGTCATAAATTCAATTGTTTCCTAGCCCATTCATTGCCTTTTACTCTTAGCTTTATTTCTTTTGATATTTTTCTCTTGTGCTTCAAGGGAATAGTTGAGGGCCATTGTCCTGGCTTGATGACCAGAGGTGATAGCATTATCCACAAACATTTCACAGAAATGAGAAGGTTGGCTCGTGATGAGACCCCCTTTGTCTTGGCTATGCCACCAAGAGCCACTACCCTGGTTTGGTTACCAGATAGATGGTAGTGTCATACCGCTACATGCCCATGGTCATAATAGGTCAGCTCATGATGAGACCCCCTATCCATCAACTAATACCTTGAGTGTGTATGTTATCTTATGGGTCCCCTTTTCTTACTGAGAAGCTTTTCACTGCCTTCTCGGGGATCCCTGAGCGAAGCATCTCGAAAGTTTCAACATTGGCTTTTAACTCTTGCCAACTACTTTTACCCTATGGGCCTTGTTATCGCACGGTTTGTAGGAGGGGTTTAGATAGCTTGAGTCAAGGCTTGAAACCGGCGTAACAGGAGCTTCCCCACCCACTGTCACCTCGATGGGGGGCTCTTTCTATTTAGGAGGGCTAGTCCAAGGGAGACGTCCCT
>ML805622.1:0-14422 GCA_009831015.1 Picea engelmannii
TTGACCTGCATACATACAAGTATATCAACAGGCTCCTGGCCTTCAACACTTAGGCTCCCTGGCCTAACAAAACTCATAAGCCTACAACTTATACCAAACTTGGCTCACCAGCCTATAGAACATATTTACAATTCTTTGCATATGACATGATCTGTAACGGGGCTCGGCCTTGGGGACACTACACTATCCTCAATGCATATCACCATACATGTATATATATACATATAATTCTTACACCAAAAATATGTTTACATCAAAATTTTAAGCCCAATTCCATCCACATTGCATCTTCCATCTCCACTAGACCTTTACTTGTCTTGTGCCTTTGTTCCTGAGAACCATGTCTTCTTTTTGTCCAATATCCTTGTTGGGTGTATCTTGCATTGCACTATTTTCCTTGGAATAACATCATCTTTGGGGTTTTCTATCCAGGTACTTGGCTCATGTATTCATCCTTGATCTATTCCTATAACAATTATCAAGAGAAACATACATGTTATAGCCATTATGATTTTTCAATTATCTTATTCAAAAGAGATCCCAACTCAACAATGTAAGAAGGTATTCAAAAATAAATATACTCCTTCAATGCAATTTTAATTCAATACTTATCTATGTGGTTACTTACCTACTTCATGAGGCTTCCATATGAAAGATTTTATCTCATTGTTCTTTCAACCATGCCCTTTTAATTCCATCCATCATACCACATGCATTTTCTGCAACAATTTCATTCATGTAAGTTTCCTCTTCCTTGCCGCACTCACCCTTCCAGGCTTAGGCATTCCCTTAAATGATAAATAATCCCTTAGGTGATCAATATTTCCAATTTTTTCAAGTGCAAGGATATTTCTAACTTACTACTAGGAATCTCTTGCCAATTCTTAATCAATAATGTTTGGGAACCACACGGTTCTAACAACCTTCTTTCTGAGCTTTACTTCTTTCAGACACAATCATTTTTCCATAACTATGTTCCCTTAATAGAGCTTTCATGTAGTCCATGTACATATGACAAATTTGGAATGCACTTATTTTACTACATCTACAACTCCTGAAATGATCTCAAATTCATGAGTTAGTAGCAAATTCATCATTTCAGTTGTCAATATATTAATTTCAATGTAATATTACACAAGAATTACTTCACAAAAGTATGCATTCACACTATGCATTTAACTACTACAATCAAGCATGTGTGTGTCTGTGTGTGTGCACGTGCGCACACACACACACACACACATTTACATTTGCACACTTTCATATTCATTCATTCATAGAATTTTGTATTCATGTATCATGTATCTCGCCGTAATGAATTAGAAGGTCTAGAAAATTCCTTGACACATCATCTCGCCACCTCCCAAACACTTGACCAGTCATATAGAGACCTTACATTTTATCCCAACACAACACTAGGAATACACCCTCTTTGTGCTCTTCAAGGTTGGGAGGAAGGTTGCAACCCAAGATGGAAATAAAGGTAGGAAGACCATTGGACTCTTGTGTAGTGATATATCATTTCCATATTCAAACATATTATGGCCTCACACATGCTGGCATTCACTTCTATATAAATATTATATCTCCTGACCCACCATGGTTATTAACTCATACCGACACATCTTGAAATTATATTTTATCTCATACAAATGCATCCAAAAGATTATACAATCTTTATATATTCAAGGTATTCACACCAAGTGGTATGTATTTCCCATGAATGAATTCAAATTATATAGTCGTACTCAATTCACGTATGAAATTCTGACTGAGGAAATGCTTACCTAAATTCCCTTCAACACTTATGCAACATAAGCATATTAAATTTATATGTGCATGGTTTCCAACAATCAATTTTTTATGCTACCTCATTAGCTGGTGTTTGCTAGAGGATCACAGGCTTCCTTACCAACCTCTTAATCAACATTCTTTTATTCCAATATTTTCTTCTTATTGAATTTCATATGTAGTAGTATTCTTATCATTTCTAGTCATGCTCCCACCCTTTTTCCTTGGACACATAATCCATTATTAGCAACTTTTATCATCATAAATATCTAGTTCATAACCACTCTGGTATGTATGCATATTATGTGCCTAAGATTTCCTATATGCACTATGCATCACTTTAGTATTCCTACTAGTGCACATTTAATCCATATATTTAATCTCTTTCATGTTCATCATTCTCATGATTTACCACTTATTACATATATCATCTCTTTCAACATTAAGGAAATATATTAAAATAGAAAAAGATGATTTCATAAATTCCCCCTCATTAACATGGTTTCCTTGCTAGCCATGTTTCACCTTTGTTGCTACAACAATATCATCAGATTCTTGTAGCTTCTTTTGTCAATTCACAACTTCCTTTTATATCTTTGGTCATCCCCAATTTCAAATGGATTGTTGCACATTTTGGGATCTTACTTATTCAACGTTGCTCCCTTTTTCTGAGAACCTTCCATCCAAATCCAACTTGAACAATTTATATTTCTAGCCAAAATATATTGTTGACATTGAATTATGCAACATTTTCTCTTTTTATTGGGTCAATTGTACCCAACCTTTATTATATGAACTTTCCAACACTTGTAGTGCATTAACCATTCTCTTCTTCTTCCTTGACCAATTGATATTTAAAATTGACTTCTTCGGTCAATATTCCAACATACTATAATGTTGCATCTATATATCCTTTTCCAATATTCATATAAACTACTTTTCTTTGCACCCATTTGTAACTTCATCCGAATAATCCAACATTTTCCTAGCATTTCTATTGATGCTCTTCCATTTTCAAATGGTTTTCTTGCAAATTTAATCTCTTTTGCAACAATATCAAACATAATTATATGCCTTCCTTCTCATGTTCTTCTTTAATATTCCCATTCATTGAGGTCATAATTCATTTAGTGTTGTAATAGACTCCAACTAACTCAAACATTCACATTATAGAACCTTCTACCATTATCAAGTTGTTCCTAGCTTGGTCCAATTTTGGAGTCCACTTCATTAATGGGAGAACTCTCTTTGAAGTCTTATTGCATCACTATAGAACCAATATGTACACAATATATTGCCCTATTTCTCCATTGGAACCCTTTGGAGTCAATTAATATCCATTATTCCACCCATTGAATTCCTTACACTTGCACCATGATTCCACTGTGAACTATGTTAACAGAAGTGGATTTCTTGCTATGAATTTCTTTAAACAATTTTTTCTAGTTTCTAGATGGAAACTCTTCCAATTCTTCATATATTTTCCCACATAGATGATGCACCCATCTCATAAGCATCACAACACTTATTTTATTTCAATCATCATTATTTAATTTCCCTTTCTCTATATTCATAATTAAGATACTTACCCTACCTCTTGTGTATCTTAGTGTCACTCTTCACGTGATGGTTTAATACACGCCTCTTATTTTTTCATGGTCACTTAGTTATTCTTAATAACCAAATGTAATGTTCATGATCCTAACAACTTTTGTCTTCATGTATGAACCCTCAATACCCTTGCTAAACATTCTTTTATGGCATAATATTTACATTCATGGATCAAATTGTCCTGTGACTCTTCATACATGTCACCATTATTTTGCTTCACGTATTTTCATCTACAATGACAAAATAATTCTCTTTCTCTTCCTATGTAATCTGATTCACACTTACTAATTACAATGAATGTCCTATAAGCATTCTCTCCTTCTTTATCAATACACTAGATTTTTGGATCCCTTTACTCTTTATCGTTGAATCTGGAATGAAATCTACATCATCACTTAACAATTTCCATCCATATCATTTGATTCCTTATAAACACACCTTTCCATAACACTCTTCTTGAGTGTCCCTACACATTAACAATTCTACCTCATTGGTAAGTATTCAACCATTTTTCATTATCATGCTTTTGCACCTCCAAATGTGCCTTCATATCATTACACATGCAACATTATGAAATATATGTATCCTTCCTTGATTTTAATTCACATATGGGATGCATATTTTTCATTTGGAAATCTTTTTTCCAATGGTAATATTGTTTTGGAAATATTCTTCATTGAACAATTGCATTGCTCATTGAGCTCAAATGTATTGTTCTTGAAACTTTATCAATCATCTAGATACATGTTTGTAAAGATTGAATATTCTATCATGTTTCCCTCTTAATTACCTTTCCAATGATTACTCTCTTGCTCAATTATGAGCTATGATCATAAAGTTATAGTCTTCTGAAGTTTGTCAATTTACCCCTTTTGTGCACCTTTCTCACTAGTGCAGTTAAGCTCAAACACCAACTTTTTCTACTTGTATAGGAAAATATGGTAATAAAAAGAAACATTATTTTATGAGGAATTGACAATAAAATTAACTTTGATTTCAAAGAAACTCTCAGATTGTTGATCTAATACTCTAGTAAAAAACTACAACTATATGAAAATGACAACTTTGCAAATTTTCACCTTTTTCTATACTTAAAAGTTTCTAGCCAAATTAACTAACTCCCAATATGAGCATTTATGGAAAACCTTCACTAAGAAAAAATTATTTGGCTTGATGAGTAGATTAAGTTTTGATGAAGTAAAATTTCCAATTTTTCCATCTGTTTCCCTTTTCCTTCTCCGAAAATCCGAAAAATATGTCGATGTGGCCCGGAATAATGGATTTTCCTTATTTTGGCATCTCCACTCCAACCTCCTTGGAATCCATCTAATCCCTTCATTGGTTATTTTCATTTCGAATTTTTTGTCACCCTAAAAAATTCTCACTAGTAATAGTTCCATTGCCACTGAGCACCATCCTACTCTTTAAAAACCTCTAATTTGGATTTTCTGAAAAATTGGTGCATAATTGGTTAGTGACCCTCTTTGGCACTTTTGTAGCCCCTGACACTACGAAAAAACCTAGAAATGTTCATCTTATTCAATTATTCTACTCTTGTTAAGTCCAAAATATGATTTTGGCTCCAGAACCCCAAAAATATCATCTTCTTATGAGTTATTCTGCTCCTGTTATGGCCAAAATATGATTTTGATTCCAGACTTAATTTAAAAAAAACATAGGATGCCTTTTGTTGATGTGGCATTCGCCTGATGTGGTTTCTAATGTGGCACCCTGGGTCTACATAGAACCTTGATCTGATTCCATTTCACTCCCTTGGCCACCCTATCTTTTCCTTGGCATCCTCCATCACCTTCCTCCTTATTTATTCTCCTCTATCACTATTTCTTCTCTTTCCTCTTCCCTTCTCTTTCCTATGTGTTTATTCCTTTTTATTTTCTTTTCTTTTCTTTATTTTAACATTCAATTATGGGCCCCACCTATACCTAACTATCCACATGGCACTTGCATTACTACATATGGGACTAGTTACCACCTACTCTTCCATGCACCCACTTGGCACCCATCCATTGGCTGTGGTGATGGGTAATTCCCATCCTGTAACTTTTATTTCCTCGTTGCACAACTTTCTCTCATGATATATTAGACAATGGAGGATAAAGAATGATCAATGGCCCATAATGATCCCATGCCTCAAGGTCGATGGATGTTAATGGTGAAAAAGGTATTGACACCACCAAACTACCCTCAACATGTGTGTCAATATCTTTATGAAATTGAGCCATTCGAGAACATTTCAAAATGACTTGAAAATGTTTTTTGATACCACTTATGGTTTTGCAGTTTCCCACCTTGCCATTTGTGGCCCCTGTGTCATCCTCGAGCCCACCATCATGCAATGCAAACCCCCTGATCTTGTCATTATGGCCTTCCATCCTTCCACCATGGCCTTCCATTGTGGAATTTCCACTGTGTCAGTCCACGACACCTAGCACATGGCCTCCATGTCACCGAGTATGGAAAAATCCCCAATTTCTCAAAAATCCCAAAAATTCTCAAATGTTTGAAAATGCATAATTTTGAAATTTGATTTGTGTGTCAACATGAAAGCTTTGGTTATTCTTTCTTAGGATAATTTCAATCCCTCACATGCCCAATTTATGCTAATACTTGACCCTACAATTGCTTCAAAGAAAACTTCAACGTGTTTTTCTTAGAAATTTGAGGATTTTCCTAATTTCCCCAAATACCTCCACAGTCATTCTGCAATTCTCAAATACTACTCTATATCTCATCCTTATGAAAAATTCTAGGACTAAATTCACTTAGATACCTGAGACTTACTTTCTTCCAATTTCCAAGAAATTTCCCCAATTTCACACGGGGAATTTTGTCAAATAATTTGCAGGCATACTATGAAGAATTTTCCACTACAATTTCCTTACTTTACACCATTTAGTGTTTGGCCCATACATTGTGAGTGCTATATCCATGCTATGCTACCACTTTGTAAGATATCCATCCACTCATGTGCCGATTGGGATGGAGGGGAAGTAGAGAATTTCACCAAATTTCCTTTACATCACCATACCATACATCTCTGATACCATATTAATGTTATTTCCTTCCATATGATACAATTACATATGAAAATGACATGCATACTCATTCATAATTCATTTAAACATTCAAAAAATGTATTCACAACAATTCATTAAATGCACAACATTTATCTTTTATAAAGAATATACAACAACTGGCTTCTAACATGGGATGTTCCTCCCATCTATAGGCAATGTTGCACCATGCATTTTTACAACAAGCCACCCCCCAAGTTGGGGATATGAGTCTACAAGGTTGATTGAGAAATCTCTCAACCCAATTCCCATTAATTTCCCATCCTATTTAGTCATGCAATGATCCAAATCAAAAACTCTCTTTCCACCTTCAATTTGCATAACCTTGATAAATGGACCCCCTTCTCTACAATGCATTCCCTCGGGATATCACACTTCTTTCATTGGATCCAATGCAAACTATCTAGTAAAATATCAATGTTGGGATCTACAAAGATTATCAATGGAATTTTTCACAAAAAAATTACATGCAACCCATTTCATCCTTCAGTTACATGCTTAACTCTCTCCCCTACAGCTTTAATCATGCTCTCCCTAATGATGATAATCAATGACAAAATGTTGGACAACTCCCAAAACTAGGGAATAAGTATGCATGGCTCCAACTAGACACTTGACACTCCAAGAAATCCATCCAACTACCTTAGCATGTATTACAAGGTTGAAATTCCTTTACATAAGCTAAGGTAAAGGACTTCGAATTATAATAAAATAATAATATTTCCAAGCTTTGTCCCCTTCATGCCCCATTATCTCCCTCTCATTCCTCTCTTGTGGAATCATATCCCCCAATCATTTTAGTCCCTCACGTCTCATATCCAATGATGTATATTTTTATCAATATGTACATCATTTACATTACTTGACCCTCGACTATATTATCCATCTCACTAGCCTAAATTACATTTACATTACAATACATTTATGGGGATCAAAACTAGGGTGTTACAAGTTCAACCATTCGAAAATAATACATAAAGGGGGTTTATTATGAGATCAGGCCCAAGCAAACAATTTTGAATAAAAAGGAAATTCAAATGAAGAAAAGGGATCAATTTTGAAATTGGGCCCAATTGATGAATCAAGATTCGGAAGGGAATTCAATCAAATAAAAGGGATTGATTATGAAATCAGACCCATGAAATGAATTAGGGAAAAAATGTTGGTTGTGGAGCCTGATTATCTTCCTGATTCAGAGGTCATTTTTTTGAGTTGTGTTTATACCCCATGAAGACTTTAAACCCCAGAATAATGTACACTCATCCACGTGGGGGAGTGAAAGGGGGGTTACCACCCTTGCGAGGTTCGGGGGTGAAGCCCTCGAAGGAAAAATTGCCTTGTAAATTTATATTGTAATTTCATTGTAAATATGGACCATTCATTATAAGGTCGCAGATATGATAGTAGAAGTTATGTTAGGGTTTTTTTCCCTAGAAGGAAACCCTCTTTTATGAGGGAAATGTATTGCGGCTATGCTTCATTGTGAATATTGTATTCTAAGAGAGGATACTGTGAGAGAAAGAAGAGGAAGTTATAGCGAGTGTGTTGTAGGTTGTATCCCTTCATTTGTTGGATAGTAATAAAGGAAGGACCTAACAATTTCTCTAGTGAACGTAGCCCACACTGGGTGAAGCACGTATATATGTGTCTCTATTGTATTGTGTATCTTCTGTGTTTTATTTCCACATTTTTTTTTATTTTATTTCTCCGCGATCCTATTTTTCTAACAACTGGTATCAGAGTGAAAGGTAACTCGCAGGAAAAGAGGGTTCCTGGTTTGAGTGGGAGCAATGGCGGAATATGGAAAGTTTAGGGTCATGAAATTTAAAGGCCAAAACTACCAGTTATGGAAGATGAAGATGGAAGATTATTTATATCAGAAGAATCTATTCCTACCATTGGGTGGAATAGAAAAGAAGTTGGCAGCTATGAGGGATGAAGAATGGGAGATTCTTGAGAGAAAGGCTCTAGGAATGATACGGCTAAGCATGGCAGCATCGATGGATTTCAATATTTCGAAATAAAAGACAACGAAGGATATGATGGGTGTGTCGGCTAAACTATATGAAAAACCCTCAACGTCTAATAAGGTATTTCTAATGAAGAGATTATTTAATATGAACATGTCAGAAGGTGGTTCTGTTGTATATCATTTAAATGAATTTAATACAATTACTAATCAACTAATTTCTGTAAAAGTGGACTTTGATGATGAGGTTAGGGCTCTTCTAATCTTGTGATCATTGCCAGAAAGCTGGAACAACTTGGTCATGGCTATAAGTAACTCCGTCTCTGGTTCAAATACTTTAAAATTTGATGATGTTGTTGGTGTTATCCTTAGTGAGGAAATGCGACAGAAAAGCACAAGTGAGACATCAGGTAATGCGTTGAACATGGAGAACAGGGGAAGAAAAAAGGATAGAGGAAAGGGCTCAGGGAATCATGGGAATTCTAGGAAGGGTAGATCCAAATCCAGACTTGGAAAGATAGTGTGCTAGAATTGTGAGAAGAAAGAACATCTGAAGAAAGACTGCAGAGCTCCAAAAAAACAAAGAGATGGACAACAGGAGAAAAATCAGGAAGCAAATGTAACAGGTGATGTGTTACAAGATGCTTTGATTCTTTCTATAGATAATATTTTTTAGTCTTGGGTGGTATATTTAGGGGCTTCATTTCATGCCACACCCCATAGGAAACATTTTCTATATTATGTTCAAGGCAATTTTGGATAGGTTCATTTGGGTGACGATGCACCATGCAAAATTATTGGAATGGGAAAGGTAAAAATAAAGCAAAGAAATGGAAACCAATGGTTGTTGAAAGAGGTAATACATGTTCCAGATATAAAGAAAAGTATAATTTCAAAAGGGAAGTTGGAAAGTGAAGGTTGTATATCCCTATTTACAGATAAGGTGTGGAAGGTCACCAAAGGATCATTGGTGATAGAAAAAGGAGAGAAGGTAGGTACATTGTATTTATGTACTGGTAATACTGACCCTTCTATCTCTTTAGCTTATACAAGAGTGGATACAACACTATGGCATCATATGATTGGACACATGAGTGAGAAGGGGATGCAAATAATTCAAAAAAGAAATTTGTTGCCAGATCTTAAATAATTTGATTTGGACTTCTCTGAGCATTGTGTTTATGGAAAACATAAGAGATTCATATTTCTCAGAGTCAGAAAAGAAAAGAAGAGTGAAAGGTTAGATATTTTTCATACATATGTATGGGGACCAACTCAGGTATCATTTCTTGGTGGTTCTCGTTATTATGTTACTTTTATTGATGATGCAACTAGAAAAACTTGGGTTTATTGCATTCGACAAAAATATGATGTTTTTGATACTTTTAAGAAATTGAAAGCTTTGGTTGAGAATGAGATAGGAAAAAGGTTGAAGTGTCTCAGATCAGATAATGGAGGTGAATATTCCAGCAAGGAGTTTGATGATTACTATTCATACCATGGGATTCGTAGAGAGAAGACAGTTCCAAGAACACCACAAGAAAATGGTGTGTCGGAAAGGATGAATAGGACAATCATGGAGCGTGCAAGGAGTATGAGTTTGCGTGTTGGTTTTTCCTTACAGTTATGAGCATATGTTGTAGATAGTTTTGTTTACTTAATAAACAAAGGACCTTCAAGATTTTTGGATGGTAAAATTCCAGAGGAGGAATGGATAGGTAAAAAGGTAAACTATTCTTTTTTGAAGACTTTTGGATGTGAAGCATTTGTCCATATTGATAAAGAAAATAGAACGAAGCTTGAGGAAAAATCCAAGAAGTGTACCTTTATTGGATACGGTGTTAATGATTTTGGTTATTGCTTATGGGATTATGAAAATAATAAAATCATTAGGAGTAGAGATGTCATATTCAATGAGAAGGTAATGTACAGAGATCAGTTGTAGGGAAAGAAACCGGGAAAAGAGAAACTAGAATACACAGTTCTTGATGAGATTGTTGAAAAAGAAATTCCAAAGGAACCAGAAAATCAAAATGTACAACAACGGGAGCAACAAGTACCTCAAACTCCTGCAAGTGTTGTTAGAATATCTACCAGGTTAAGTAGACCCCCTGAATGATACTCTCCTTCATTGTATTATTTATTGTTGACTGATTCTGGTGAACTAGAATGTTATGAAGAGGCAATGCAGGTATACACCAAAAAGAAGTGGGAGAAAGGCATGAAAGAGGAAATGGATTCCTTGGTAAATAACCAAACTTGGGACTTGGTTTAATTTCCTACAGGATGTAACGACCTCCTCGTTACGACAACCATCCTAGTGACAAGTGCAAATTTTTTTCTGTTTTTTTTTTTTTTTTTAAAGTGTGTGTGTACGTGTGTACAAGGAAACAACAACAACCCATTCGACTCTGCGTCACCACCCGATGATGAACATGACGCAACCAGGATGAACATAAGAAGATGACTAGGACACACGACACGTAACCACATGCATAAATGATGATCACACGACAAGTACAACTGACTGCTAAATGCGACTGACCTCCCGCCCATCCTACCCTGCAATGGTTAGGACCTCCAAGACACATAAGCAACGCTCAAGCCCAGGTTCCCATCGATTTTAACCATTTAAGGTCTCAGGGCTGGCGATTGTTCTGAGGAACATGGAGGTGTCTACATCCCACCCGACACAACACACCAAGCAACTAATCTGAATACAAACAAAAACAACGTAAATGAGAAGAACAAATACGCCCCTTACGGATGGCGCGTGATAAGAGGACTCCAACAACAAAACCCAGATTCAACATTATTTAAATGAACAACAACCCTTATTACAACCTCCGAGTAATTTAATGCCTATAAATCCGGGCATTCCATTGAGTATGTCTCAACAATGTCAAGAGATTACACCAACATCACAACAAGATAACCATATCATCTCCTTTCTAAATACAACAACATTGAAATAAATAATGGTCATACGCTTCAACTCTAATCTTGCCATCTTGTTTATAAGGTAGGAAAACACAATTTCCTACTTCCACAATACATTACAATTGCAAATCTATAACAATATTTCCCTGACATTGGTATGCCATAACATTTTTCCTTCACCTAAATTAAAATTATCATCATATTTGAATATATCAATAAACCATCCTATTTAAAATGGCAAGATATAACAATTACCATATTTGAAATGACATTATTTAAAACAGTGTTTTAAAAGGGACCCTATATAAAGATAGTTAAATATCACATCTAAAATATCCACATTAAAAGTACAAAAGTAACATCATAATTAATTTATTAGTCCCTAATGTCAAGTAAAATAACATCACCTTGATAATTACATCATAATTAATACATCAATAAACAAGTAACTTCATGTTGAAAATTTACAATTCCCCTCCCATATTTAAAAGGGCAATAGATAAAGATAACCATATTAAAATGACGACAATTTAGAAGGACATTCGTTTCAAGTTAATATAATAAAGTAAAAATATTAAATACATAACAAATATTAAATTCATATTAAATACTTCAACAACCATGTTACTACCATGTTCTTAAGAACTAAGCAATACTCATATAACGTAAATATGGCATTCGGTTACTTTAAGTGAGAGGACAATCGAGAACAGAAAACAGGGGTCTTAACTTAAGTATTAACTTGGTATTATATTGGAGCCTTAATATAAAAATATTATTACATCAAAAATTTAAGTAGAATTGTGGTGTGGTAAATATCTAGGGGAGGAAGGAAATTTAAAATAGTTTCTTTTGCATATTAAATTTGAAATCGACTTGTGAAACGGGTTGCAGATCTGTCATTGGCCCGTGTCATTCATGCATTCAATGAACCCGGAAGATATTTGTCATCCATGTGGTATGTATGCCGTAAAAATTTGACGAATGGATAGGACTGAAGGTCAGGTCACTTCAAGGGAAGGCACAGTTTGGTTATTTATTTAGTTACTCGGTTCAAAGAATGTGAATTTATGATTTCAAGGATTAGGGCAAGACTCAAAGGTAAATTAGATTACTCGTAGGTGCACTGACACCACCTGTTATGAGCCTTGTTGTTTTTATTTTTAAAGGGTTGTCAAAGTAAAAAAAATTTACTATTTAAAGGAACAACGAAGGCGTCCATTCTACCGGTGCCTTGAATTAAGCGTTGGATTAGGAACACCAACGATTATAAGCCACTAAAATCATGCTGCTAGTCCACTTGACCAATGAACTTAGCGCCCGGTTAACAGTAAAACTTAAATACAGTTGTTGTTCAGTTCTGGAAAAACAACGGACAGGTCAATCGTTCAGACACCGACCTTGGCATAACCACTGACCTCATTTAGGTGTACAGGCAGCGATTAGCACCCCAACCTTCGTTGAGGCACGCTATAAAGGCGCTGAGGACAACTGTCGCCATCCAGTTCCAGTCCAGGAGAGGTCCTCGAAATCAAGAAGAAAAAAAAACCGATGTAGACTATGCAATGGGATCACCAACCAAGCATGCAAGAGGCGAAAATAAAGGGGACTGTCAACCGTGAGAAAGGTATGGACAGCAAATACAATCAGAGATACTAAGGAACGAAATAAAATCGGCGTTACAGTTCATCCCTGGAATAGTGATACAGGAACACATAATCAACGCAGTCAAAAATAGGAAGACACAGCTGTTGTAATCACGCCCAAGATGAACGATTTTATGATCAACGCGGACCCTTCTACGCCATCACAATGCAATGAATGCCATAAAAAAAAAGACGCCCAGGATAGCAGCAAGACGCAGACCATTAACCATTAAACGCAGATCAAAAGTGCGCCCAAATGCAACAGATTGAAAATGAGCTAGAAAAAGGGCGCGCAACTGTCATAGAAAAAAATGAAGTTGCGAACAATTGAAAAGTTGTCTGAAATGCAGAGAAAACAAAACAGAGAGAGAAAAAGGCCATATTGAACTCACTATGCAGATACATTCAACGCAGATACATTCTGGGTTGCCAATCGAGATTTAAACGCAGACCAAAATTAAAATGCATTGCCAGACATAAACGAACTGCCAAGATGAAAAGAACTGCCAGGCCAACGACTTGCCGGAAGGTAACCAATGCCAGGAGTAAAAATGAATAGAAGGAGGTATTCCAGAGATAAATGTTTTTTTTTTGTTCAGTAACCACTTAAATAAGACGAATCGCCAGAACCCATTTGACGCTAACCATTTATAAAACAAATTGCCAGGAACAAGTTCTTTTTTTTTTTCAGCAAGACATCAGAAACAATTTCACTAACCCTTTTTAAACATTTTGCCAGAATTAAAATCATACCTTAGCCACTCGCCCGCTTCGGAGACGTCCCGCGCTCCATGCCGTGTCCCGCGCTCCTTGCCGCTCCCGCTCGCCGACCGCAAAAGCTCACCGGTACCTCCCAGCCAAACGCTAGGGGTACTCTGCTTCCCCCTTAGCCCCCCGAGCTGCAAAGGGGCCACACAAGAACCAGATATAGACTAGCGTCTCAGCTCGCCTCCACGCCTGAGCTACCACTCCAACACAGCTGAGATACACCCAACTCCTCACAAGAAAAATATGTCAAACCACAATTCGGCAGCGTAACGTTACGCTAACCGTTCATCCCTTTTTTCCTTCCTTTCCCTTTCTTTTATAGAAAAATTGAGACCCCCCTACTTTCCTAATTATTAATTAATTAATTTTCAATGACCAACCTCTAAACAATCACCGCCGTCCAAGTGTCACTCATCCCTAGGGTTCTCCAATAATTAAATTCTTTTTAATAATTAAAATACTAAATTCCCTCACTCCCCCAAAATCGCTCCTTAAATTACTCCTAGGGTTCCTAAATCCCCTCTCATGCTTTTAATCACTTTCCTAAAATGAAGTTTCTGAATTTTAGTAACTCCTTAAATGCAGATTCCTTTTTGCTTTTT
>ML805622.1:15952-30378 GCA_009831015.1 Picea engelmannii
CTCAAGGTCCGAACCCTGCACACTCAATGAAACTGAGTCAGCAACACCTGTCTACATCAATGTAGTAAAAACATCCTGTCATATAACTTAACACATCATAATGAAGGAAAAAGTTTTATCATCATAAAATCCAGATCACTTGCAAGCAAGTGTCCTCAAAGAATAAGTTTTGTAAGTGCGCCAGAGCAGGATGTTACACAGGAAAAAGAGCATTGCAGAATAAATGGGTTTACAAGTTGAAGGAAGAAGATAGAGGAAAATGGCAGTACAAGGATAGACTTGTTGTAAAGGGGTTTGCACAAAAGAAAGGTATATATTTTGATGAAATATTTTCTCCTATTGTTAAAATGACTTCAATTAGGACTATTTTGAGTCTTGTGGCAATAGAATATTTTCATCTTGAACAGTTAGATGTAAAAACATTTTTTCTCCATGGCAATTTGGAGGAAGAGATTTATATGCAGCAGTCGCAGGGGTATGAGGTCAAAGGGAAGGACAATTTGGTATGCAAGTTGAAGAAGATCTTGTATGGCCTAAATCAAGTTCCAAGGCAGTGGTATTTGAAGTTTGGCAGGTTTGTGACAGAACAGGGTTATAATAGATGTCATTCTAATCATTGTGTTTATTTTTAAAAGCTAGATAATGGAAACTATATTATCTTTCTATTGTATGTAGATGACATGCTTGTTGCAGGGTCTAATATGTAGGTTATAAATGTACTCAAGAAGAAATTATCTAATTCATTTGTGATGAAGGATTTGGGTGCTGCAAAGAAAATCCTTGGTATGAGAATTATAATAGATAGGAAAAATCGCAAATTGACATTGTCTCAAGGTGAGTACATAGAGAAGAATGCAGAATGCAAAACTAGCTAGTACACCTTTGTCCATACATTTCAAATTAAATAAGGAAATGTGTCCCAAGACACAGGAGGAGATAGAATACATGTCCAGGGTCCCTTTTTCATCAACAGTTAGCAACTTGATGTATGTGATGGTTTCCACAAGACCTGATATTGCACATGCAGTGGGAGTTATGAGCGGGTATATGAAAAATCCAGGTAAAGAACATTGGGAGGAATTAAATTGGATTATTAGGTATTCGAGAGGTACTACTAATCATGCATTATGTTTTGGAGGTTCAAACACTTTTCTACAAGGATATGTTGATTCAGATATGGTAGGTGATAAATATAGCAGGAGGAGCACCACAGGGTATGTTTTTACTATAGGTGGAACATCAATAAGTTGGATTTCAAAACTGAAAAAGGTTGTTGCACTTTCAACAATAAAAGTAGAGTATGTTGCTACTATAGAGGCTAGTAAAGAAATGATTTGGTTACAGAGGTTTATTGAGGAATTGGGAAAGAAGCAGGAGAATATCAGGTTGTATGGTGATAGTGAGAGTGTCATTCATCTTGCAAAGAACTCATTATTCCATTCGAAGACTAAGCATATACAACTGAGGTACCATTTCATATGATCTATCTTGGAATATGGACATTTGAAGTTGGAAAAGATGTACACTAGCCATAATGTTGCAGACATGTTAACAAAGGGAGTAACCAAAGAGAAACTGAGTTCTTGCTCAGTTTCAATTGGTATTCAAGCATGAAGTTTAAGATGATAAATTTTCCAATTCCAGGAAGGTTCATAGTCCAACAGATACAACAACGATGGAATTGTTGAGATCAGTCTCCAAGTGGGAGATTGTTGGTTGTGGAGCCTGATTATATTCTTGATTCATAGGTCGTTTTTTTGAGCTATGTTTATATCCCATGAAAAATTTACACCCCAGAAGAGTGTACACTCATCCACATGGGGGAGTACAGGGGGGGTTACCAGCCCTGCAAGGTCCAGGGGAAAGCGGGCCCCCGAAGGAAAAAATGCCTTGTAAATGTATATTGTAATTTCATTGTAAATCTATACCGTTCATTATAATGTCGTAGATCTGATTGTAGAAGTTATGTTAGTGTTTTTTTCCCTATAAGGAAACCCTATTTTATGAGGGAAATGTATTGTGGCTATGCGTCATTGTGAATATTGTATTCTGAGAGAGGAGACTGTGAGAGAAAGAAGAGGAAGTTACAACGGGTGTGTTGTAGGTTGTATCCCTTCATTTGCTGGATAATAATAAAGGAAGGACCTGGAAATTTCTCTAGTGGACGTAGCCCACACTGGGTGAACCACGTATATCTTTGTCTCTATTGTATTGTGTATCTTCTGTGTTTTATTTCCACATTTGTTTTATTTTATTACTCCACAATCCTGTTTTTCTAACAAAAAATGGGAATTCAAATAGAAAAATGGGGTCGATCAAAATATCAAGGCCGATTCAAATATCGACACTACCAGTTGAAAGGTAATGATCTGTAAACTGTCATGGATATTCCACTGGAGTGGTTCATCCCAATAGATCTTAAAATATTTTGAAATATTTTAATATGTTATTCATTACCTTAGATCACACATTTATTAGTCTTATCTCAGTGCTCAAAATTGTGGAAATAATTGAAATTAAAATGAAAGAACAAGAAAATGAACACAAAATCCACACAATTGAACACAATATGTGACATGGGAAACCCTATATGGGATAAAACCTTTTTAAAATGTGAGGCTCATGCTCTAGTCTCTTTTTCTCAATTGTAAAATGCAAGTACAAAGAAAGGGTCTCTCACTATGGATTTTCCATGGACATTGTGGCATGAATGGTTGCAACAAAATCTTCTACCTCTATGTTATGCTCCAATATCCCACTCCTATATTCTCTACTCAACTATGGAACAATAACAATAAAAGAAATAATGGAACCCCTTCTCTTCCTAGTGGCCTATTATTTAAAATAGCTTGATAGTTTTCTAGGGTTAGGGCTAGGGTTTTTTCATGCCTCAATCCTCAATTAGTGTTAAGGTTTTGGAACCTCTATAATATTCTTAAAACTCCACACATGAATATCCCCACATATGTGAAAAATGGGGGCTAACATGGAATCCATTTAGTATCATGGTGGTCAACAAGGTAGGTCAAATTGTGGGAGGCATAACTTCCACACACAAACTCTAATTGAAGTGATTTTCACAAACTAAAATCAGTAACTTACGACGTACTCTTCATAATTTGGAAAACTTTTGAATAATTAAAATTAGAATTTTTTTGTTATATTAAAAATTTATTTTGATTATTTACGTTCGTTGATAAATTTAATATTATTACAAAATTAAAATAATAAAATAAAATTGTAATATATAATTGAAACTATTTTAATGAAGAAATTCCTCCCTACTCTATGAAATTGGACAAGGTGGGTCTGCATCTTTTATTGTTCTAGACAAGTAATGGGACTTAGTCAAAATGAAACCTATTCAAAGATGATGCCTTATCTCACTATTTATAAATATTCTTCATAATCATATATACACCAAATGAAACATAGTGTACATCATGTGTACAATTACACTAATTTGTCTTCACACTTCCCTTGTTATTGTATGATTAATTTCATTGTTCTTAAGTGAACTATATCAACTTTAATAATCATTATTATTTTTCTATTGGATTAAAATCCAACCCACATTAAATCCCATTCATCATTTCATTGATATTGTGTATTTTAATCTCTACTTACACATATTCATGTTTATCTCACACCAAGGCTTGAGTTTTACATTGAAAGGATTTCATGAATCATCCCCTCGCCCCATATATCTCCTTTAGTAGAGATATAATTTGTGTCTCAACTTATTACAAAATGGGGTTTTCTTAATTGCACACCAAGGCTTGAGTTTTACATTGAAAGGATTTCATGAATCATACCCTTGCCACATATATCTCCTTTAGTAGAGAGATCATTTGTATCTCAACTTATTAAAAAATGGGGGGGTTTTGTTTATTGCACACCAAGGATTGAGTTTTACATTGAAAGGATTTCATGAATCATCCCCTTGCTCCATATCTCTCCTTTAAGAGAGATATAATTTGTGTCTCAACTTATTAAAAAATGGGAGGGTTTTCCTATGGTCACTTTCTTTTATTCTGACTATAGATTTCCTTAGAATTGATTTTTAGAGTTTTTAAGCCTTAGTGACCTCTCCTCTAGGGAGTTCCTTTGAGTCATCAAGATTATCCAATGCATATGTACACCTCACAAGCAGGGAAATTTAAAGAAGAGAGATCTCATGGAAGATAAACTAAAAGGAAGTATTAAAGTTGAATATAAGGTTGAAAAACATTTGGTAATTGATTGTTGTTTTTTTATGAACCTCAACTCCTTTACATAGTAGGATTTACCATTTAATTTCAATGTATCAAATTTTAATGTATTTTTGAGACCAATTATTTCAAGGATAATGAAATCCATTCTACATTTATCATAAACTTCTTGTCAATTTCTAGTAATCCATTTGAAAACTATCATAATTGTTTTCCAATTTAGAAGAACATTCTATTGAAATCCTTGAAATCCCTCTTTATCATGTCAATAAGTGTTTTATCCAATAATGACACATACAAAACAATAGTGATGAAATGGTGATCTAGACACTTGTAAGTAAATAACATATTTAACAAGGCAAATGGGTAATGAATTAATGTCTTTTACTAATTTCCACATCTATTACTAAAATTGACATTAGTGAGTATGTGGAGGTTGATAATGATTTTATACAATTATATGGGACATGATTCCCATGAGTCACATGTTCTCATTCCTTTATCCTATGATTTACCATTTATGAAGATATTATGGGAGCAACAGTTTCTCTACATGTCACACTACTCAACATTGTTTCTCTACCTAGTAGTCAAATATTTATAAGAATTTCCAAATGTTGATCCCATCCTTAAATGAACGGATTAGAATTTTTCCTTCATTTGACCTTCTACGATGTCTAACTAATATAGGGAGGTTATTATTACAACTTACATAGATTGTCATGCTTGACTACTTTCCTAGTTTAGCAACTTTAAGTCATGATTTCGCTTAGCATATCCTTTTGTTTCAATAAAATTTCCCTCAAGAGTTTCAATGCCTTTGTGGTTTTATGGGTAATTTTGACTCCATATCCCAATGGATAGTAATTCTAGGATTCTTTTGTAATCGTGAGGGATACTCTCCCATACTTGAATTTGCTTGTTACCCCCATAATAGGAGGTATCCTTTTGGAATATCTCAAACTTATATTTTCATCTATCTCTCTATTAATCCTTGAGTATGATCCTTTTGGTGTATCCTCTGTGATATGTATATCCTCCTTTTGTCTTTTCTAGTTCAAGTCTTCCATTTTACTATTTGGGCCTTATCAACTAGTTGTATAAGTTCCAAACAAAGAAGGTCAAATATATTTTCTTGGTGCCTTTCCTCGGTGTAAAAAAGAAGGTTAGGTTTTATTTTCCCTCGGGTTGTTCCCCCTCACTCTCACTTGGGGTCTCAATGATGGTGCATAGTGTGTAGGAGCACCTTGCTAAGACACTCTAGGCCTTTGATCCAGTACTCGGGCCATAGGGGGGTACCATCATTTTTTATAAAGTATTCTAAACTATCTTGTCAAAATAAAACAAATTTTTAAATGAAGCTTCAATTGGATTTATTGTAGAGACAAATGGTGCATAAAAATAGTCCCTACAACTGTTATTGATTTATGTTTTATTTATATGGTGTGAAAGGGAAAAACAGTTAGAGACAGTGAAAGTATAGTTCGTTAACCCAATATAGAAGGGAACCTTAATCATACCTTTTCATTCATAAGACATAGTGATGGAAAATGGAAATGCATCATAAGAAGAAGCAACATAGTACTTTATTATTTAACAAGTCCATTAAAAACTGAAAACCAAATGGGCAACGCAAAGAATGGACCCATTGGTTCATTCAACACAAAAAAATAAGACAATAACTTGCTTGAATTGCTACTTCACTAGTGGCAAGGTGTCTCGATTTCATTCACACAACAAATTCAATGGTTATTGGAAAAATAATGAGTGCACTAGGGGTTGGGACCAAGGTATTTTTTAGGGGTAAATTTTCACCAATTGGCTATTTTTGGCCATTTTTTGAAAAAACATATCTGTGAATTGGCCATTTTCCCTTTAAAAATCCACCTATGTTTTACATAAAATATGATCAAATTGACAATATTCACCAAAATTTACAATTTTTAGTAGCAAATGATATGTTTTTATCTATATTTATGATTTTTTCAATCTTAAATAATCACCTAGAATACTATAATTAGGTATAGTATTTGAATCTTCCCTAGTTGGGACTATAAAATCATCGTATTGGGCCCTTTATTGCTTCCTTCCAAAATTTTGGAACTCACTGTAGTGCTTATATAGGAGGAGAGAATGAGAAAATAAATAATTCAAGGGAAATGTGGTTGATCCTCCTAGCATGGGGTTAGGGAACAATACAAAAATGATAGGGATCAACTCTCTCAAAATTTTAGCAACCTATCATATCAAATTTTCCAATCGTTTGTTCTACTACCAAGTGATACTTTTATAGATAACATAGTTACCAACTTAATGAGAACTATGACCTCAAAACGAGAACTCTAGCCCTAAAACCCATATTTTTGCATAAAAAACATGAAAAATCAAAAAGTGGTGTTATTGGTAGAACCATTTTTTGTAACCAGGTCAAAATTACAACTTTTTTCAAGCATGGGCTTAAAGGATCAAATGGTTTCTCAAACAAACTTTAAAATCAACCCCCAAATCAAAAAGTGGTGCTACCAGTAGCACCATTTTTTGTAACTGTGTTAAAATTACAACTTTTTTCAAGCATGAGCTTAAAGGATAAAATGGTTGCTCAAAACAAATCTAAAATCAACCCGGAAATCAAAACGTGGTGTTACTGATAGAACCAATTTTTCTGACTGGGTCAAAATTACAAATTTTTGCCAGCATGGCCTTAAAACATAAAACAGTTGCTTAGAAAAACCTTAAAATCAACACCTAAATAAATACATGACGCTACCTAAAGCAAAATATTTTTTTCTAAATGCTAAAATTATAGATAATTACGACTTAATTCAAACTATGGCCTTGACAACAAATACTTACACGAATAAAAAACCCAAAATTATATCATAAATGGTCACTTGAAAATTTATTTACCATCTTTTTTTTTTTAACAAAATGGTGAAAATCAAAGAAAAACTAAAAGGAAATGAAAAAAATTTAAAATTTGACGCGAAAACAATAATTTAAAACAAAAATATGTTTTTTTTGTTAAAAACAAAAAACAAAAAACGCTTTCAAACTTAATAATAAAAAAAAAATTAAGAAGAAAAACTAAAAAAATCAAAATTCAATAAAATATTTTAAGAAAAACATCTAAAATAAAACATATTTGACAAAACTAAATTAAAAAACCTTATATATAAACGATATATATATATATATATATATATATATATATATATATATATATATTATATATTATATATCGTTTATATTATAAAACATATATAATATAAAAGATATATAATATATATTTTAATATATCAAAATATATATTTTATATATAAAATATATATTATATATCTGTTATATTTTAAAAGATATATAATATATGTTTTAATATATGAAAACATATAATATATATGTTTTATATAGTAAAACATATATTATATATGTTTTATATAGTAAAACATATATATATATATATATATATATATATATATATATATTATGATGATGATGATGATGATGATGATGATGATGATTAACGTCCACTAAGACTTAATTGGTCTATCTAACCTTAAGACGGTAAGTGATTACTTGTGATTCTTTAGAATTTTGTTTTTGTGCTTGAAAAGCATTAAGATAAGCTTTCCAAAATCACCATACTTTTGTTGAGTTAAGCGGTTAGGAAGGTTGGTAGTGTGATCAATATTTTGAAAATGAGATCTAATATGGGTATAGGCTAGACAATCTAAGAGAAAGTGATTTTCATCTTCAACCTTCTTAGTGTCACAAAGGTGATACACTCTTTCATCCCATGGCGTTTTAGGAATTGACCAATGCCCAGTTTCACTATGGACCTCGTGAGAATTTGTTCTTATCTTAGCAATGTTTATTTTTTTCTTTACACTTGGAAAAACAGATAGATAATTTTGATCTTCTAGATTAGGGTTGATTACATCTTTATGATATCTTAATTTTCTTTTATCCTCTAACTCTTTATCACACCACATTTTTTCTTTAAATTTTGATTTGACTTTTATTTTAATAGTATCTTTATTCCGCAAAATGGTTTCTTCCATGATTCCCCAATAGTTTAGCCAAGACCTGGCATGTTTATGCCATCCTCGCTTGAGTCGATGGTGGTTATGACTTGATTTTGAAGCAATTTTAGGAAGCCTCTTGTCTTCCATGTTGTTTAACTTGTTCTTATACATTAGGTACCTAGTCATAGTCATGCTCTCAATGGGGGAGAATCTTGTTTCTATGAGGAGGATGGGATATGGTGTATTTCCTTTAATTTTGAGATTATAGGTTATAAAATTCTTTTGTATTTGCTCTATATTTCTCCAAGATTCACGAGAGATACTACAACCCCAGACTTCACATCCATAAAGAATAACAGGTGTAACAAGAGTCTCAAATATGAGTTTCTTCTTATCCCAACTCCAAAGATCAGTTGATTTACAATTGTTTTCAAGCCCATAATAAGCTTTCCATCCCTCAATAATCATTTTCTCAATGCTATAATTCCAATTGAGCTTGTGGTGAATATCAATTCCAAGATATTTGTATGAAATCACTTCCTCCAAGTTGTTGTTGTCATATACAAAGGTATCATAAGGGATCTTATTGGATTTAATAATCATGACCTTAGTCTTATCAGTATTAACAGTCATACCCATATTGGAGCAAAAGTCCTTGAGGATGCTTAGTTGGTTTTCAAGATCATGGGGACTCTTTGCCATAAGAACGATATCATTGGCATAAAGAAGAAGATTGATGACTATACTAGTGAGAGTAGGGCCGACACAACCTGCTTTTTCCAAGCATTCTTCTAACTTATCAATGTATATGCCAAAAAGGGTAGGGGACAAGGGACAACCTTGTTTGACTTCGATATTGCAGTTAATCTCTTTTGACCAACCCTCATTTTTTTAAAACTTATCAATAACATTCTCATACATCCTTATTGCAACAACCCTCAACTTGAGAGGCACTTTTATCTCTTCCAACCTATTCCAAAGGTTTTTCCTAGGAACCATGTCAAAATCTTTTCTAAAGTCAACAAAACAACAAAAAAAAAATTGGTTTTAGTATTGCGGAAATCTTATGCAATGATCCTAAAGGTAACAAGATGGTCCACAGTTGAATGATATCTCCTAAACCCGACCTAGCCTTTAACTCTTTTACCATGACTTTCTAGCCAAATGCTAATCTTATTTTCCAAAATAATTCCATAAAGCTTGGCTAAAATTGATCTAATCATAATGGTCCTATAATTAGAGGGAATGTTTTAATCCCCATTTTTAAAAATAGGAAAAATGAGGCTTTGCATCCAGGGTTTAAAGAAGCCCTGCTTGACTATTAAGTTGAAGAGCTTATGTATGTGAGGGATAAGGATTGGCCCTCTGATTTTAAAAATTTCAGCTTGGTAACCCTTAATGTCCTTAGCTTTCCCATTTCCGAGCCGCTTAACCCCGAACTCTCTGTCATCTAAAGAAACAACTTTTTCCTTTGTAGGGATAATAGGAATGGTGTCCATGGCATTAGGGAAGTCATAAAGATTTTTAAGGTAGGAATTCTAGTCCGTTAAGGGAATCCTATTATTTTCTTTAGTATTGTGTTTTAGAATTTGGCTCCAGAACTTCTTAGGATCCAACTTGTATAGTTGTGAAAGTTCCTCTTGCCTTTTATTGATATAGTATCCTTTTTCCCTTTTAATTAGGGATTTGTACGTATTGATCTTATCGAGTCTTAAGGTCTCATTAGAAGCATCCCTAATGGCTTTTCTAGAAATTTTACATTCTTTATCATACCAAGGGTTGGTTGTTCTATTATTCCTTTTATGGGACACCTCAAAAGCGAACTTGTTAATAAAAGTGGAAAGGGTAGTTGTAAAATTATGATAGAGTTGCTCAATGTTGTCCTTATAAGTTAGGAGGTTTAATTTACTATTTAAATCCTTTACTAAATTGTCAACTTTACTTTTGTCAAAGCGCAAATTCCTTTGATTATCATAATTCTCTTCAATGGTGCTCCTATGCATGGAGAATTTTGGAGTTAAGGTTAAAGGTTTATGATCAGAGTCAAGCTCATGGTCATTTAAAAGGTCAAAAGTTGTTATTTGGTTGGAAACGGGGATATCAGATATCACATAATCTACAACACTACTACCTAGCCCATGAATACAAGTCATTTGGTTGGAGTTTAGCCACTTCATTACTCCATTGCAAATTATTAGGTCTTGAGAGTTGCAGAGCTTGACCAACTCAGTACCAAACAAATTCTCAATTAGGTCTTCAGAGCTTCTTTTGTAGCTATTAGATAAAATAAGGTCCTCATCTAGACATAAAGGATTATGGTTGGAGTCATCACTTAAAAGAGTAACTTGTTTAGTTGCAGTCCTAGCATTAAAGTCTCCTAGCAGGAGGATATTACCTTCATTTTTCAAATTATAAATATCTTGTTATAAATTATTATAGGGACAATTTTTATCTAGGTTATTTTTCTTATAAAAAGTAGAATTAATAGGTGCAAAATAACAAATTGCTCTATACATATTCTTAGCATTGGTGTCTGAAATTTCTATCCAAATGTATTGATTAAGAGGGTCAATCTTATGAAGTTGAATGTGAGGAGAAATGTGTTTTATAATATAACAAGCTATGTCTCTTATCCCTCTATGGCGGGACTTTTTATTCCATGCCAACCACACGACAAATCTTTCCATGTTAGGGACCTTAGACTCCTCATGCTCCCAAGTTTCAGCTAGACAGATAATATCAATATCACTCGGGATCCAACTTATCATAGGACCTTTGCGCCATGAAAATCCACAACAATTCCAAAAAAGGATCCCAAGTGTACCAAATTCCTATATATATATTTTATATATTAAAATATATAGTATATTTTTTAATATATAAAGATATATATTATATGTTATATATATATAAACATATATTATATATGTTTTAATATATAAAAACTTATATTATATATAATATATAAAAATATAAATTATATATTAAAGAATATATTATATATATTTTAATATATAAAATATATATATTTTAATACATAAAACAAATATGTTTTAATATATATAAAATATATAATATATATGTTATATTTATAACATATAATATATATGTTATATATATATAAAACATATATTATATATGTTTTAATATATAAAACATATATATATCGGATGGGGTGATACATAGTACATAAGTCATAAATAAGGATGGTCGACTCTCATCCCTTCTTTATTAAATATGGGAGTCAGCCAGAAGTCATGGGACTTCTCCCTCGCGTGAACATCTTGATGGCAAAGAAATTCAATGTTAGGGAAGCGATAATGGTAGTCATCCCGTTGTACCTCGTGGTTATCATCCAACTACGCATCAAATCTCTCCATTTTGCATTCAGTATGCACCAAGCTAGTAGTCTTGAGCTTGGGTGTGGCCATTGCAACACCTCCTACAACCTCGCCATTAGCATCATCCTCTTGATGCCACAGGAAAGAGGAAATCCATGTCATGGCCCTATATGGTATAGCCTGGTTGCGAGACAGAAGCGGAAATAGCAGCTAGAGAGGGCACTCTCAATTTCCCACACTCAGAGAACTCAGATAGCTTGTAGGGAAGATAGGGAAGGGATGGCATGGTCACCTTCAATGATGTTTGTGGAGGAGGTCATCCCAGAGGAACCCATACATCTCCCTCCAGAGTCTATGCTCTTCATGGTGCTAGACAATTGGCATCCTCCAACCAGTTTCCCTAAGGAAGAAACTCAGTCAATTACAACGGCTCACCATGGTACCGACACAATGGAGTGAAGAATAGAGGAATTCCATATCTTCTATGTCGAGGAGGAGCTCCCGGAGGAGTGCCTCCATATGGCCTCTCAGGATGACACACTCTTAGCGAGCTACGCTCCTTTCAAAGCCATAGAGCAAGAAGACAACCCCGGGAAGAAGGTAGGAGCAAAGGGACGGAGCGTGGGAGTGGACCACCAAGGTGAAGCAGAGGAGGGAACACAGGTAGAATCAAGCGAGGCAGTGGGGGGTGGCACGTTGAAGGAGGGTGGCGAGGTCATTGCGCCACCTCCTATCACAATAACACTAAATCAATGGTGTGTCCCTCCGAACTTATTCCACCCAGAATAGTTAGACTTGGTGTTTGACCTGAGAAGCCAGATGGAAGACCAGGTCTACCATGGAACACTCATGATCCAATGCATATACATGCTATACGAGGCTTTCTCCAACATGCCAGCAAAGAAAATATTTCTAACATGTGCGAGACCCTATGCTCTACCAGCTCAGAATGGGATGCACAATGAATACCTCAATAATGAAGACCCCAACGGGTCATAGATTGGCTAGGATTGCCTTATTGTTATGGTTAGATGTTCAGGTTATGGTTAGGGGTTCAGTCAGCTCAAACTCTTTACTTTTTAGTTTAGTTTTGATTTCATCTTTCATGGATAATGCACATACTATAGGCAGCCACCTATCCTGGTTTCCTATGGGAAGGGAAGATGGTGGTCTGCCTCTTTTGGACATGGATATCCAAGGATGCCAATTGTTCCGGTTTCTGCTAATTTGGCAGAACAATTGGCAGCTTAAAGACAAATGTTTTGTTTTGTATATGGTATAATATAACAGGCTCCACCCTCTTTTTACTTAAAAAAAATATATGTAAAACATATATTATATATGTTTTAATATATAAAACATATATTCCCCGGATGGGGTGTCTTCGGTCTCAACACACGGACAACCAGAGGGGAGGCCACCTGACCAACCCTCTTTCCACCTAAATCTGACTAATACGTACCCTCCCTCTACCATCATCTCATGCGTTTAAACCCCCTATTGTCATTCCTCAGATCTCACTCGACGTTGACCTGATGCAAGCACTTGACGACCTTCTTCGTGGGAATTTTAATGGGGATCGGATGGATGAAGTCGCAATCCCATCACCATTTTAGAAATGGAGGTTTTAGGCCAGAGCCTTGGCATGCCAAAGCTCATTCGAGCCCTTGTCCAATGAATTCCTATCCCTTCACGGTTTTTGACGTCTTCCTTTCACTCTGGTTCGAGTTCCTCCTATCCTCGTTGCCCTTGGATTCCAACATCTCTTCTCGTTTTTTGTAGTGTCACTGTATCTGTCTATTCTTGCACTCGTCGAGCAACCTCTCACACTCTCCCTTTGCATTCTTTTTCTGGTTTCCTGAGGCCATTTTTATGCCTCGTCTCAGGGGAAATTTGAAGAGGGGAGCAGCATGGTATGCATCTAGAGGAAGGTTTGCGCATGATAGTGGCTCTCCCCTGAAAACCGAAGTCACCCCCAACCTGAAGCCCATTTTTTCTCCCACTCCTACTCAGCTGACTCGAGAAAGTACCCCAGACCTCTCCCCACTGTCGAATCTGTTTTCCTGTTGAATCAAATGGTTCGACAATTTTGGAAATTCCCTTGGTTTTTCCCCACATCCTCCCTCCCATCCTCGTCGCCCTCCACCTCCACCTTCCCCCCCTCAGCACCCTCCACCTCCGCCTCATGTCACCTCCACAACCCCTTTTCCTTCATCTCCCTCCTCTGACCACCCCACCTCCTTCTATGACTCTCCACTTTTCCCTCCCCTCCCCTCATGCTCCCGATGCACATAAAGAGAATCTCTCTAGGAGTCCCTGGATGACCTCAATCATGGATTAGGGGACATCAGGACCTCCATTAACAAGCTGCAGAACAAGGAAATAGAGTGTTGGAACCGCATGGACCTCCTGATGACATTCCTGTAGAAACTCAGGTAAGCTATCTCGCACAGAGATAAGCTCGGCAAAGACAACTTGCATGTGAGTCAACCTTTCGCAGGGAAAAGGATCGAGCCCGACACCAGTTAGTTCCTTCTAGTTTAGGTCTCCTTTCTCTATGTTTTTAGTTAATTTACTACTTAATTTTTTTGGCCATGCGAGGCCACCTAGTTTTAGGAAGTTTGGTCTTAGCAATTTTGGTCTCAGTCTAGAATTTAGAAACTATGCCCTGTGTGGCACTGTAGATCACCATATTTTATAACTCTGCAAGCTTTGCATGTATATTTTGAATTTTTGGCCATGTGGAAGCATTGGATTCCCATCAGAGAAATGCTAGCATGTCCGAACATGCTAGATAGACAGTTGTAATCTTGATGTTTCACGGGATTTAATATAATTTCTAACTTATATAT
>ML805622.1:35674-50546 GCA_009831015.1 Picea engelmannii
AAAATGGTTTTTTTTTTAATAATTTCATATATTTTTGTTTTCTTATTTTTTTTAGCTTTTGATTGATTCAAAAAAATATATATATATTTTTGGTAAATATTAAAAATAGTGTTATTTAATTACAATTATTTTCTATATATTATAATAAAGGTAAAACAATGTGTTAAAAATGATATTTTCCACTATATTTAAAAAGTATGGAACCATAATTTAATTAAGGACACATAATTACATGAAAAAACTTAATTTAAAATAAATAAATGGTGTACAACATTTTAAACATTGGATTGAGCATGAAAATATGATTAAAAACACTACTAAATAAATAAATAAAATTAGAAAAGTTTGAAAATAGATGGAAAAACAGCTTTGAGAAAAAAATAAAAAATAAAAAATTTGAACAATTGGAAAATAAATGAAAAAACAAGTATTTAAAAACAAAAAAGTAGAAAGAAAATTTAAAATATCAAAAAACTACCTAAAAAATGAGGGGGTGTTACCATTAACACCATTTTTAAAAACAGGGTAAAAAACTTACCCCCAAAAAATGAAAGTAACTATATTAGATGTTAATGAACTTGATTATATTGATGAATAATTCTTCATGGCCTAGGACTTAATTCTCACTTATGAACCACCACTCTCTTAATATTGTAAAATTAAGCCATATATGAGAAGTCTAACCAAAATGGTTATTTGTTATTTTTATTTCTTTCCTTTCTTGTCACCCCTTCTTCTTTTGGTTTTTGGAAGGTGGCTCCACTTAAGATGACGCTAATACTGGCAAATAAAAGAGTACTTGTTGACTAAGTGGCATCTGATCCAAAGGGGAGAGTATCCTTACATGAACCTCTTTTTTCCAATTGGGCTCTTTTCTATTTAAAATTATTGGTCCATAATGTTTTGTTGGTGCTTTCTATATTTTACCATGTGGACATTGTAGCTTTCCTATGTTGGGAGTTGAGTTTGAATCCAAAGACTTTACTCCTTTTATAAAATAAAGTTGACCTTTATGTTACATATAAATATCTTTATACAAAGACCACTTTATGATTTGGAATTTGAATTCCAAATCGCAATTTTAATAGTGACTACGGAATTAATATTTTATTTTGAAACATATCCCAAAGGGAACCCGCCACAACTTACAAGCATCCATTGGTTTAAAGTGGTAGAGGATGTTGCTTCTTAGCATGGTAATTTGGTTATAAAGTAATATAACCTTTTCGTTCACGAGCCTTTGTGTTGTGATGGGACCATGGCCACATCACCTCACATTCATTGGTCCACATTTTCACCACCACAGACTCTCTCATCCACGATCATCTATCGAATATATAATGAACCTTAGAGGATGAATTGTGCCCAACAATTATCTGTAAATAGAGGAGGGACCCCATGATTTAATCCTAGACAATGCATGAAAAGGGCCTCGATTGCAAAAAATGGAGTTGATTTATAAATCATGACAAAAAATGTTTTAAATGTTTGAAAGAAGGCACCTATTGAAAATTTGGGGCCAATTAATAAATTGGTCCAAAACAATAAATATAAATTCTTGAAATTCATAAACTAATCATATAACATACCCGACCACCCTTGTTTCCATTGAGATGGAGGGGAATGGAAAGTTTCACCAAATAATTTCTTTTACAACACCATACCATACATCTCTAATACCATATAATTGTACTTTCCTTTCATATGATAAAATTACACATGAAAATTACATGCATATTCATGCATAATTCATTTAAATATTCAAAATTTGTATTCACAACAATTCACTAAATGTACATCATTTGAATAAATAAATACACATAGTAAAATAACATAGAATCACATATAAATAACACTTATTTTTTTATAAAGAATATACAATGACTAGTTGATGACATGGGATGTTCCTCCCAGTCGTATGCATTGTTACACTAGGTATTTCTACAACATGTTGCCCCCGATTTTGGGCTATGAGTCCACAATGATGAACAAGAAATCTCTCAGCCCAGGTCCCATTAATTTACCAACCTATTCACTCATGCAATGATCTCAATCACCAACTCTCTTTCCCCCTTCAATCTGCACAACCTAGAGAAGTGGACCCCTTTCTCTACAATACAACCCCTTAGGTTGTCACACTTCTTTATTGGGCTCCAACATATACTGGCGAGGAAAATATCAATGTTAGGATCTATAGGGAATATCAATGGAAAATTTCACAATAGAATTACATGCAATCCATTTCAGCCTTCAATTACAGGCTTAACTCTCTCCCCTGCAACTTCACTCATGCTTTCCTTGATGATGAGAATCAATGATAGAATGATGGTAGAATGAAGGAAAACTCCAAAAACTAGGGAATAAGTATGCATGGCTCCGACTAGACACTTGGCACTCCAAGAACTCCACCCAACTACCTTGGCACATATTCCAAGTTTGATATGCATTTTACATAAGATAAGGTAAAGGAATTTGGCTTATAAATAAAATAATATCATTTCCAAGATTTCCCCCCTTTGGCCCCTCTTATCTCCCTCTTGTTCCTCTAGCGTGGAATCATACCGCCCCATAGTTTTATTCCCTTGTGTCTCACATCCAACGATGTATTTTTTAATTAATGCATATATCATTTACATTACTTGACCCTTGGCCATATTATCTGGATCACCAATCCAAATCACATATTTACATTATATTTCATTTATGGGGATCAAAACTTGGGAGTTAAATTCCCCTCCCCCTTATTTTTGCATTGCCCTTAGTGCACATCACCATACATGTATATGTATACATATCATTCTTACACTAGAAAAATGTTTACATCAAAATTTTAAACCCAATTCCATCCACATTACATCTTCCATCTCCATTAGACCTTTGCTTGTCTTGTGCCTTTGTTCTTGAGCACCGTGTCTTCTTGTTGTCCAATATACGTGTTGGGTGTATCTTGCATTGCACTATTTTCCTTGGAATAACACCATCTTTGGGGGTTTTTTTTCTAGGTACTTGGCTCATGTATTTATTCTTCATATATTCCCATAACAGTTATCTAGAGAAACATACATGCTATATCCATTAAGATTTTGCAATTATCTTATTCAAAGGAGTTCATAAATCAATAATGTAAGAAGGTATTCAAAAATAAATATACTCTTCCAATGCAATTTTAATTCAATACTTATCTATGTGGTTACTTCCCTACTTCATGAGGCTTCCATGGACAAGAATTTATCTCATTGTTCTTTCAACCATGCCCTTTTAATTTCAGCCATCATACCACATGTGTTTTCTGCAACAATTTCCTTCATGTAAGTTTCCTCTTCCTTGTCACACTCACCCTTCCAGGATTAGGAATTCCCTTTTATGATAAACAGTCCCTCGGGTGATTTATCTTGCCAAGGTTTTCATGTGCAAGGAGAGTGCTAACTTACTACCAAGCATCACTTGCCAATTATTAATCAATACTGTTTGGGAACCACGTGGTTATAACAACCTTCTTTCTGATATTTGTTTCTTTCATCCACCATCATTTTTCCATAACTTTGTTCCCTTAACAAAGATTTCATGTAGTCCATCTACATATAACTATTTTGGCATGCACTTATTTTACTACATTTACAACATCTCCTGAAATGATATAGAATTCATGAGTTAGTAGCAACTTCATCATTTCAATTGTTAATATATTTATTTCAATGTAATATTACACAAGAATTACTTCACACAAATATCAATTCACACTATGAATTCAACTACTCAATCAAGCACACAGACACACACACACATATTTACATTTGCAGACTTTCATATCCATTCATGCATCCTTGCATTGACTCTAGAATATTGTATTCTTGTGTCATGTATCTCACCATAATGAATTAGAAGGTCTATCCAATGCTTTGACACATCATCCGGCCACCTCCCCAACACTTGATCAATAGAAACCTTACTTTTTATCTCAACACAACACTAGGAATACACCCTCTTAGTGCTCTTCAGTGTTGGAAATAAGGTTACAGCCCAAGATGGAAATAAAGGTAGGGAGACCATTGGACACTTGTGTAGAGATATAGCCTTTCCATATTCAAACATATTATGGCCTCACATGACATGTTGACATTCACTTCTATATAAATATTATATCTCCTGACCTACCTCGGTTATTAACTCACACCAACACATCTTGAAATTCTATTTTATCTTATACAAATGCATCCAAAAGATTATACAATATGTATATATTCAAGGTATTAACACCAAGTGGTATATATTTTCCATGAAATAATTCAAATTATATAGTTGTATCAATTCAAGTATGAAATTATGACTGAGGAAATTCTTACCGAAATTCTCTTCAACACTTATGCAACACAAGCATATTAAATTTATACTTACATGGTTGCCATCAATTAATTTTTGATGTTACCTCATCAACTGGTGTTTTTTAGAGGCTCATAGGCTTCCTTACCAACCTGAACCTCTTGATCAACATTCTTTTATTCCAATATTTTCTTTTTATTGACTTTCATATGTAGCAACATCCTTATCATTTTTAGCCATGCTACCATCCTTTTTCCCTGGACACACAATCCATTATTAGCAACTTTTATCAGCATAAATATTTAGTTCATATATAATCAACAAACCACTCTAGTATGTATGCATATTATGTGTGATTAAGATTTCCTATATGCACTATCCGTCACTTTAGTATTCTTACTAGTGCACATTTAATCCATATATTTAATCTCTTTCATGTTCATCATTCTCATGCTTTACCACTTATTACATATATCATCTATTTCAACATTAAGGAAATATATTAAAATAGAAAAAGATGAGTTCAAAAATTCCCCCTCATTAACATGGTTGCCTTGCTAGCCATGTTCCTCCTTTGTTGATACAACAATATCATCAGATTCATGTAGCTTCTTATGTCAATTCACAACTTCCTTTGCTATCTTTGGTCATTCCCAATTTCCAATGGATTCTTGCACATTATGGGCTCTTACTTATTCAATGTTTCTCCCTTTTTCTGAGCACCTTCCAGCCAAATCCGACTTTACCAATTTATATTTCTATCCAATATACATTATTGACATTTAATAATGAAACATTTTCTTACTTTTTTGGGTCAATTGTACCCAACCTTTCTTATATGAACTTTCCAACACTTGTAGTGCATTAACCATTCTCTTCTTCTTCCTTGACCAATTGATCTTTAAAATTGACTTCTTTAGTCAATATTCCAACATACTATAATGTTGCATCTATATCTCCTTTTCCAATATTCATATAAACTACTTTTCTTTGCACCCATTTGTAACTTCATCCAGATCATCCAACTTTTTTCTATCATTGTTATTCATGCTCTTCCATTTTCAAATGGTTTTCTTGCAAATTTAATCTGTTTTGCAACAATATAAAACATAAACATATGTCTTCCTTCTCATGTGATTCTTTAACATTCCTATTCATTGAGGTCATAATTTTCCTTTAGTGTTGTAATAGACTTCAACTAACTCAACCATTCACATTATAACACCTTCTACCATTATCTCAAGTTGTTCCTAGCTTGGTCCAATTCTGGAGTCCACTTCATTTAATGGGACAACTCTCTTTTAAGTCTTATTGCATCACTATAGAACCAAAATGTACATGATATATTGCCCTATTTCTCCATTGGAACCCTTTAGAGTGAATTAATATTCATTATTCCACCAATTGAATTTCTTACACTTGCACCATGATTCCACTGTGAACTATGTTAACATAAGTGGATTTCTTGCTCTGAATTTATTTATAAAACAAATTCTACTTCCTAGATGGAAATTCTTCCAATTCTTCATATATTTTCCCACATAGATGATGCAACCATCTCATAAGCATCACAAAAGTTCTTTTATCACAATCATGCATTGTAATCATCATTATTTAATTTCCCTTTCTCTATATTTAGGATTAAGATACTTACCCTACCCCATGTGTATCTTAGTGTCACTCTTTACCTGATGGTTTGACACATGCCTCTTTTTTTTCATGGGCACTTGGTTATTCATAATAACCAACTGTAATGTTCATGATCCACACACCTCTTTTTCTTCATGTAGGTATCCTCCATACTTTTGCTAAACATTCTTTTGTGGCATAATATAATTTAGATACACTAATCAAGTTGTCCTATGACTCTTCATACCTGTCGCCATTCTTTTTCTTCATATATTTTCATCTACAAAATCATCCTTTGTCTCTTCCTATGTAATTTGATTCACACTTACTAATTACAATGAATGTCCTACAAACATTCTCTCCTTCTTTATCAATACACTAGATTTTTGGATCTCTTTACTCTTTATCATTGAATCTGGAATCAGATCTACATCAAAACTTAAATTTTTGCATCCATATGATTTGATTCCTTCTAATCATACCTTTCCATAACACTCTTGTTGAGTGTCCCTACCCAATAATGGCACTACCTCAATTGTAAGTATTCAACCATTTTTTATTATCATGCTTTTGCACCTCCGAATGTGCCTTCATATCATTACATGTGCACCATTATGAAATGCATGCATCCTTCCTTGATTTTAATTCACATATGGGATGCATATTTTTCATTTGGAAATATTTTTCTAACAGTAATATTGTTTTGGAAATCTTCTTCATTGAACAGTTGCATTGCTCATTGAGCCCATATGTCGTGTTCTTTAAACTTTATCAATCAACTAGGTACATGTTTGGAAAGATTGAATATTCTATCATGAATCCCTCTTAATTACCTTTCCAATGATTACTCCCTTTCTCAATTATAATCTCTGAGCATAAATTTATAGTCTTCTAAAGTTTGTCAATTTACCCATTTTGTGCACCTTTCTCCCTAGTGCAATTAAGCTCAAACACCAACGTTTTCCACTTGTAGAGGAAAATATGGAAATAACAAGAAATTTTTTTTTATGAGGAATTGATAATAATGTTGACTATGAGTTCAAAGGAACTCTCATATTGTTTATCTGATAGTCTAATTAAAAACTACAACAATATGGAAATGACAACTTTGCAAATTTTCACCATTTTTCCAGACTTGGAATTTTCTATCCAAATTGACTACCTCCCATTTTGATCATTTATGGAAAACCCTCACCAATAAAAAATTATTTGGATTGATGAGTAGATAAAGTTTTGATTACGTAAATTTTTCCAATTTTTCCATATGTGTCCCTTTTCCTCCAAAAATCCCAAAAATCCACCAATGTGGCCCAGAATAGTGGATTTTCCCCTATTTTGGCATCTCCACTCCAACCTCCTTGGAATCGATCTAATCCCTTCACTGGTTATTTTCATTTCAAATTTTCTAGCACCCTATAAAATTCTCACTATTAATAGTTATCTCACCATTGAGCACCTCCTACTCTTTAAAAACCTCTAATTTGGATTTTCTAGCAAATTGGTGCATAATTGGCTAGTGTCCCTCTTTGGAACTTTTGTAGCCCTTGACTCTACGGAAAAACCTATAAATGTTCATATTATTCAATTATTCTACTCTTTTTATGGAAAAAATATGATTTTGGCTCCAGAACCCAAAAAATGTCATCTTCTTCTGAGTTATTATCCTCCTTTTATGGCCAAAGTATGATTTTGGTTCCATACTTAGTTTAAAAAATATATATGATACATTTTGATGATGTGGCATCCATCTCATATGGTTTCTAATGTGGAACCAGGGGTCCACATGTAACCCTAAGGTGATGCCATGTCACTTCCTTGGCCACCCTGGACCTTCCCTGCCATCCTCCATAACCTTCCTCCTTCTTTATTCTCCTCCATCACCATTTCTTCTTTTTCCTCTTCCCTCCTCTTTCCTCTTTGTTTCTTCCTTTTAATTTAATTTATTTTAATTATGGGCTCCACCTATACCTAATTATCCACATGGCATCTTTCTGACCGTAGGTGGGAATAGGTCCCACCTCCTCTTCAATGCCCCTACTTGGAACCCATCCATTAGCTGTGGTGATGGATAGGTCCCATTTGACACCTTCTATTTCCTCGGTGCAGAAATTTCTCATGTGATATATTATATGATGGAGGATAAAGGATGATCAATGACCCATAATGATCTCATTCCTCAAGGTCAAGGGATGGTAATGGTGAAAATGGTATCAACACACCAAACTACTCTCATCATACGTGTCAAGATCTTGCTGAAATTGATCCATTTGAGAAAATTTCAAAACTGCTTAGTTTTTTCTTTGATACCACTTATTGTTTTGGAGTTTCCCACCTTGTCATTCATGGCCCCTACACCAGCCTCAAGCCCACCATCATGCAATCCAACCCCCCCAATATTTCCATTATGGCATTCCATCCTACCACCATGGACTTCCATTGTGGAATTTCCATTGTGGCAGTCCACATCATCTAACACATAGCCTCCATGTCACCAAGCATGGAAAAATCCCCAATTTCTCAAAAATCCCAAAAATTCTCAAATTTTTTAAAATGCATAATTTTGAAATTTGATGTGTGTGCTAGCATGAAATATTTTTTTATGCTTTATTGGGATAATTTCAACCCCTCACATGCCCAATTTATGCTAATACTTGAACCTACAACTTATTTTGAGCATAATTCGACATGAATTGCATAGAAATTTGGGAATTTTTCTAATTTCCCCAAATACCTCCATGGCCATTCCCCAATTCTTAAATACGACTCTATGTCTCATCATTTTTGCAAATTATAGGCATAAATTTTATTAGATGCCTGAGACTTAATTTCTTCCAATTTCCAAGAAATTTCCCCAATTTCACACAGGGAATTTTGTCAAATAATTTGCAGGCATACTATGAAGTTTTTTCCACTGCAATTTTCTTACTTTACACCTATAGAGTTTGTCCCATACATCATGAGTGCTATAACCATTCTATGATACCACTTTGTAACATAGCCATCCAGCCATGTGTCCACTGGGATGGAGGGGCACTGGAAAATTTCACCAAATTTCCTTTACATCACTATACCATACATCTATGATACAATATTAATGTTATTTCCTTCCATATAATAAAATTACTTATGAAAATTACATGCATACTCATGCATAATTCATTTAAACATTCAGAAAATGTATTCACAACAATTCATTAAATGTACAACATTTAACTTTTATAAAGAATATACAACAATTGGCTTCTAACATGGGATGTTCCTCCCATCTATAGGCAATGTTGCACTGGGTATTTTTACAACAGGACACCCCCCAATTTGGGGCTATGAGTCCACAAGGATGAATGAGAATTCTCTCAACCCATTTCCCATTAATTTCCCATCATATTCACTCATGAAATGATCCAAATCAACAACTCTCTTTCCACCTTCAATTTGCATAACCTAGAGAAATGGGACCCCTTCTCTAAAATGCAATCCCTTAGGATATCACATTTCTTTCATTGGCTCCAATTCAAACTAGCTAGGAAAATATCAATGTTGGGATCTACAAAGATTATCAATGAAAATTTTCACAACAAAATTACATGCAACCCATTTCATCCTTCAGTTACATGCTCAACTCTCTCCCCTGCAACTTCAATCATGCTCTCCCTAATGATCATAATCAATGAAAGAATTATGGACAACTCCCAAAACTAGGGAATAAGTATGCATGGCTCCAACTAGACACTTGACACTCAAAAAACTCCATCCAACTACCTTAGCATGTATTCCAAGGTTGATATGCCTTTTACATAAGCTAATGTAAAGGACTTTGGCTTATAATAAAATAATATTAATTCCAAGCTTTGGCTCCTTTGGGACCCCTTATCTCCCTCTCGTTCCTCTCTTGTGGAATCATAGCCCCTTATCATTTTAGTCCCTCACATCTCACATCCAATGATGTATATTTTTATTAATATGTACATCATTTACATTATGTGACCCTCGGAAATATTATCCATCTCACCAATCTAAATCACATTTACATTACAATACATTTATGGGGATCAAAACTAGGGTGTTACAAGTTCAACCATTCAAAAATAATACAAAAAAAGGGGTTTATTATGAGATCAGACGCAAGAAAAAAATTTGGAATACAAAGGAAATTCAAATGAAGAAAAGGGATCGATTTTGAAATTGGGCCCAATCAATGAATCAAGATTCTAAAGGGAAATTGATCAAAGAAAAGGGATTGATTATGAAATCGGGCCCCTTAAATGAATTAGGGAAAAAAGTGGAAGTCAAATAGAAAAATATGGATCGATCAAAACATGAGTCCCAATTAAAATATCAACACTACTAGTTGAAAGGTAATGATCTATAAATTGTCATGGACTTTCCACTGGATTAGTTCATCCCAATAGATCTTACAATATTTTGAAATATTTTACTATGCTATTCATTACCTTAGATATAACATTTATTATTGTTATCTTAGTGGTTAAAATTGTGGAAATAATTGAAATTACAATGAAGGAACAAGAAAATGAACACACCATCCACACAATTTAACACAATATGTGACCTGGGAAACCCTATATGGGAGAAAACCTAGTTATAAGGTGAGGCTTTTGCTCTAGTCTCTTTTTCTGAATTGTAAAATGCAAGTACAAAGAAAGGTTCATTCACTATGGAGTTTCCATGGACACTGTGGCATGAATGGTTGTGACTGAATCTTCTAGTTCCTATGTTATGCTTCAATATCCCACTCCTATATGCTCTACTCAACAATGGAACAATAACAATACAAAAATAATGGAACCCCGTTTCTTCCTAGTGGCCTAGTATTTAACACAGCTTGATAGTTGTCTAGGGTTAGGGTTAGTGTTTTTTCATGCATCAACCCTCAATTAGTGTTAAAGTTTTGGACCCTCTATAACATTCTTGAAACTCACAAATGAATATCCCCACATGTGTGAGAAATGGGGGCTAACATGGAATCCATTTAATATCATGGTGGTCAACAAGGTAGGTCAAGTTGTGGGAGGCACAATTTCCCACACATACTCTAATTGAGGTGATTTTCACATCGTTGGAAATATTTTGGTGTGTAGAATAGCGTTGAGGGGTTTCAATCTATTTTACAAAATTTTGACCCAAAAAGTGCAATTTGATGCATGAAACTAGCTCTAGAAGGTTCTAGACCCCAAATCACTAAATTGGGCCATGCCCCTAAAATGGGCCTTGCAATACAATTCCTCTAATATTTCCACCTAGAAAGCACCAATATAGATGAAAAGTTATATAATGATGCCATTTTTTATCTTCCATTCCCATTTAGGGAATATTTTTTTCTTTAAATATTTTATTAAATGAGGTGAGGGAATTTTTCCTCTACCTTATCCATAGAGTACCATTTGGCCTTGATTATAAATTTTCCTTTCAACCCTATATGTCATAGTTCATGCTACCCCCGTCTATTATTTTTGTACTCTTTCTACAAACTGTATCTTCTACCAACTTTGCATGAGCTTCTGGTGATAAGTCCTCTATGGTAGGTAGGACCTACTCAGTTTCTTTATCCAACATGGAAGGCTCATAGAGTTTCATATTTTCCACATTCATTACTAAGTAAATGCATATATATGGGGGTAGACTAAGTGTGTAGGAATTATCACCCACCTTCTCCAATACCTCAAAAGGGCCATAACACATAGCCTTGATCCTCTTAATAGGACCATATAGCCTTTTTTTATTCACATGTAATCAATATCTATATACCACCTTGAATGTTTTCTCAATTCTATGCATATCATGTTAGGCCTTGTAATTTTCATGTGACTTTGTCAATGTTTCTTGTACTTGCAAATGGATCTATCCAATATTTTGAACAAATCATTTTTCTTTTAATGCACATCCTATGATTTCTTCCCTCACTCCTCCTTGTTGTATATATAAAACATCTAAGGGTCAAGGTGGAAAATACCCAAGGCAAGTTTCAAAATGGGGCTTACTACTATAAGTGTGGTTTTCTTTGTTATAGGAGTGTTGAATATAAATAAAAATTGTGTCTCAAGTCTTTGGATGCTTCTAATTATAACCCCTCAAAATTTAAACCAATGTGTTATTGACTACTTCTATCTTCCCATATATTCATGGATGGAAATTTGTATATATCTTCAACATGGCGTCCATATTCTCCCAAAGTGTAGTCCAAAATCCATTGAGGAATATGGGATCATTATTCAATATGATGCTCCTTGGTATGCCAAAGTGCACCCAGGCCTGTTCAAAAAACATGTTTATTTATTCTTTTCATTTTGTGGTCTTTTTACAAGGAATAAGAATGCACATTTTGTTGAACTTTTCAAATACGAAAAATAAAAAATTCATACCCATTCCTATTTTTTGGAAAACCAGCCACAAAATCCATAGAGATGTTATCCCAAGGTCTAGTGGATACATGTAAGGGATTGTATAAACCTCTCTTTCCATTACTAGGATTGATTGTACAACAAAGTATGCATCCTCTAATAATATGAGCTAAATATTATTGCATTTTAAACCAATACACATACCTTGTAAATTGGAAAATGTCTTCCCAACAAAAAATCTCTTTCAATCTTGGAGGTGTGAGCCTCTTTGATAAGAGTAAATATCTCACCTTTAGGAATACAAAGCTTGTCTGGATTATAGAGAAACCCATTATGAAGATGATATTTATCCTTACCATCAACTTCTTATACATGAATTTGAACCTATATCTACTGAAGGACCTCTTTAAAGTCTGCATCTTCCATGTATGCCTCTTTGTATGCATCATGGGTAAAAGTATCCATGTGCATAAGAGTTACCAAATATATAATATTGGATGGGGGTGGCCTTGAAAGCATGTTTTACAACTTATTATAGATTCCCTTATTATATTTTATGACTAGATGAAGTTAATACAAAATCCCCATCCACTTGTGGTGTGTGGTTTGTTGAAGCTTACTCTAGGCCTGGAAATACTGCAATGGATGGCGATCAGTGTGGATAATGGTTTCATGGCCTATTAAATAGTGCTTATACTTCTTAACAACTTGAACCATGGAATATATTTATCATACATAGGGTAGTTCATAATTCCACCATGAAACATTTCAAAATGATAACATACTAGATTACCTCCTTGCATCAACACTTGTCCCATAACATATCCACTTGTATCTATCTCAAATTCAAAAAGATTATACAAGTTAGGAAATGAAATAACTAGTGCTTGATTGATCTTCCATTTCATCTAATCACAATATTTGTGTTGATTCTTTCCCCACCAAAAACGGTTACCATTGTTGGAAAGAAGTGGTGCAACTGTAGCTAAAAATGATGATATAAACATAAGTAGGTACTGCACTATGGAAATGAATCCCCTATCTTCATTAATATTAGTAGGATATAGTGACTTGAGGATGACGTCCATATTTTTGGGATCTATCTTGAGTTCCCATCCACCAATCACATACCCCAAATACACCAATGAATGTTGAGAACAATCACATTTGAGGTTATCCAAAATATGATGATTTTTCAAAGTCTCTAACACTTGCATGAGATGTAATATATGATCTTCCCAGGTAGATATATAAACAAATATATCTAAGTATACCATAACAATTGAATCTAGAAAGGGAGACAATACATCATTCATCAAACACATAAATTTAGTTGGTGGATTACATAAACCAACATGAATTAGAAACCATTCATACAAACATTTCCTTGTCTTAAAGGAAGTATTCTAAGTGTCTTATTTGTTAACTCATCCCTGGTGGTATCCAAATTTGATATCCAACTTGGTGAAGTACTTGGCATGATGCAACTAATCTAGAAAATCATCAATCATGCATACAGGGTACACATTCTTAAGGGATATATTGTTCAAATATCTATAGTTAGTACACATTCAACAATTCCCATCCTTCTTGGGTACAATAACGATAGGTGACCCACAAAGTGAGTTTCTTGGTCAAATTTCTCTTACTCCAATAGTTGCTACAATTGTTTATTCACTTCATCTTCTTCTAGGACTAATTGTCTATATTGTTGAGCACACACTTATACTGAGAGGGGAGTGGTGAATCGGTATACGATTTTTTTATTTTTTTTCAAACATTCATCAACAATAATAAAACAATCACATATGATATGTATTAACCGCAAAACATGAAACACAATATTTACATGGAAACCCTTTTGGGAGAAAACCACAAACTTCTCTTTGTAATTCTTTGTAGGAACCAACCTACTGTTACAAATATTTATATGCACCAACCTACTGGATGTTGGTTGTGGAGCCTGATTATCTTCCTGATTCAGAGGTCCTTACTTTCAGCCGTGTTTATACCCCATGAAGTATTTACACCCAGAAGTATGTACACTCTTCCACACGGGGGAGTGCAGAGGGGGGGTACCCCCTCTGCGAGGTCCGGGGGGCCTATTCCTCCGGCTGGGGGGTCTAGGGGCAAGCGGGCCCCAAGCGGGGGTTTGGGGGCAGTGTCCCCAGATGGGGGTTCAGGGGCGAAGCCCCCGAAGCAAAAATTGCCTTGTAAAAGTATATTGTAATTTCATTGTAAATCTGGACCATTCATTATAAGGTCGCAGATCTAACGGTAGAGATTATGTTAGGGTTTTTTTCCCTAGAAGGCAACCCTCTTTTATGAAGGAAATGTATTATAGCTATGGATGATGGTGAATATTGTATTCTGAGAGAGGAGACTGTGAGAGAAATAAGAGGAAGTTACAGCGGGTTTTGCTGTAGGTTGTATCCCTTCATTTGCTGGATAATAATAAAGGAAGGACCTGGAAATTTCTCTGGTGGACATAGCCCACACTGGGTGAACCACGTAAATCTATGTCTCTCTTGTATTGTGTGTCTTCTGTGTTTTGTTTCTGCATT